>MEHQ01002737.1:369013-385903 GCA_008828725.1 Saccharina japonica | reverse complement strand
CGTCGCGACCTTCTTCAGGCAGTGCTTATCCATCCAAGCCTGTGGATCCCACGGCTCTTCGGGACCTTCTGGTCCACCTTCGATCGAGCTCATAGCTCCTTTGTACCGCTCACTACTCTCCCTCGACTCTCCTGCTGCAGTCGCTGCCTCTACGCAGCTGCAGCTCATAGGCCTGCGGCCGCCCCTGGTATTGTAGTAGTATGGAGGGCCTTGTATCAAGCAGGGGGGGGACGGCCCTCTACCGTCCCCTGTGTTCAATTTTATATAGGTATTGTATAGGCGTAGAGGGAGGGGATGGTCTCAGGTACCCCCCCCCCTGTCAAAACGTAAAAGTTGAACAATTCGACGTGAGGTGTCGAAAAAAAATTAGACCACCCTCGCCAGGTATGATATGCATATGAAAGAGGGTACATTTAAGTAGTGCGTACCTGGTACGACGCCAATTGTGATGTGATTAGGGTAAGGGCACAGAGTATCCCTAGCCAGGTCAGCCTATGGATCGGGTACTCGTTGGTACTCACGTGTGTTGTTTGTCTAGAGATAAAAGAAGAGCAGCTTTATTCCTTTTTCCGTGATGAACGACTAAAAAGGCAGGGTAGGTGGCCTGACGGTCACCAGACCATCCCTGGTTCCCACATATAGTACGCCTTCCAATTACTACCAATACGGTTCTTATACCTGATACCAGATGTTTACCAACGTTTTCACATCCTTCCAGCAGTACCATAACAGAGTCGTGATATTGGTCGATAATCTAAAGTTAATATATAGAACAGTATCAACAATTTACTAATATGGGCGGAAATATAAGTACCGTTTGATTTAAACATTGATTTTTAAACGGTCCTTACATTTTCGTCCAGAGTGGTTAATGTAAGAGGCAGGGGTGTTCATAGGGTTAGGTGAAACTCATGGCTGGAACACAGCAGCAGTGCTTGGGCTACGAGTAGTGCCACTTATTGTTTTAACATTTTTTGTAGAAGACATATGCTAGGGTATATGACAGCAAAATAAAAATACCACCACTTCAGCCGAACAAACGCTTCACAGAGTAGACGCAGCAGTTTCGCCACATCATAGCATACGTACGATGGCAACGGTCGTCTTACTGCCAAGCAAACCGCGTATTTCCCGCCAAACTGTTCAGACTCTTTCCCCGCGTATACTTGTGCTATTCATAACTCTTGGTTCTCTCTATTTTTTGTTTCCTGCCCCCCCCCCCCGCCCAGCTCACCCTTCATGCGACTCGCCCAACACCTCACGGCGCTTCGCGCTTCGCGCTTCGCGCTACTATTATGGCAATATCTGCCTGGTCGGTGAAAAGCCGACATGCTCCATCCCGGCATTGTAGAGATGCGAGGGTCTATGGCCATACGACTACGGTCATGCATGAAAAATGAAGTAAACCAAACCCAACGTGCTCCGTCCCGGCATTGTAGGGATGCGAGGGTCTATGGCCATATGACTACGGCCGTGCACGACATGAGTTCACCCCCCCCCCCTCCCCCCCCCGACCCCCGGCGTCCCCTGCTTCCTACAGATCCCCATCCACAACAACGGGGACGTGGTCTGGGTGCTTAATGCCGGTCCTCGGCAGCCTCCGTTTGGCGGCCCTAACCAGCTCACCGTGCCGGCGCGCGGAATGGTACGTGATAAAAAAAGGCTCTCGAGGTTTTGTCTGCCTACAAGAAAATAGTTGGACACTTTTGTTGTTAAAGCTAGGGGCTGTACACCTCGGATAGATAGATGATCTACAAGGTAGGCCATCTGCAGATAGACAATCTGCAGGTGGATCATCTGCAGGTAGATCATCTGCAGATATACCATCTTCAGGTCGATCATCTGCAGATGGATCATCTGCAGGTGGATCATCTGCAGATAGATAATGTTTAGATAGATCATCTGCAGGTGGATCATCTTCAGGTAGATCATCTGCAGATATATCATCTGCAGATGGATCATCTGCACGTAGATCATCTGCAGGTGGATCATCTGCAGATAGATAGTCTTTAGATAGATCATCTGCAGGTGGATCATCTTCAGGTAGATCATCTGCAGATATATCATCTGCAGATGGGTCATCTGCAGGTAGATCATCTGCAGATAGATCATATAGATCATTTAGCTCCTCCTCATCTCCCGTTGTGAAAGGGTTCTGCAGGATCTGTGTAGTACAGATCCAACCCAGGAGGCATGCGCTAGACCATGCAGATTATACGGCTCCCACCCGGCAACATGGGCTAGATCATACAGATCGTACAGATCATACAGATCAGGAAAAGGGTCAGCCTAAAATGATCTAGATCGTGAAACGAGAATCGGGCATACAGCCCGTAGTGTGTGCCAACGGCCTTCTCGTGGTTCCTGCGTTACTCCAGTCCATTTGTCATACTATCCGAGCACTCGCGATTCGAAATTGAGCGTAGGTGGAGTTGGAAATGGACTTATTTCACTGCAAAATACGCTTAATAATCATACATAAATTGTGCTTTTCGAAGACAATTTATTCGAATGTTTCCCTGACGGGACGGACACGGGAGCGTGTGGTAACTTAGTTTGTAGGCACGGTTCGAGGCGACGGCACCGAAACGAACGCCTCGGAGGCACTCTATGAACCCCCCTGCTTCACGGTGCACGATAGGCGTTTCTCCGGATACGCCCCTCTACTCCGAGCACTATAACAACCTCACGGCACGTGTCACTGCTGTCGTGGAGATATGCTATCTAGACAACACGGTAGACTGTACTACCGTACACCCCTGACATAGTTTTAAGTACATGGGATCGCGCGGTACGGCCGGAACGTGTACAGTAAGAGACGGAAAAAACACGACGAAAAGCTATGTGACGTTGGCAGAAAAAGCCTGACTCGTGGTGAGCTAGCGACTGTCCTACTATAGCTCGTCGTCCTCACGCCACACGATCGACCGTGCTCACTTGCAAAAAACTCAAACCACACAAAAAACAGAACTCCACGCAAACCCATCTGTCCCGTCTCCCATCCCCCTTTCCCCTCCCTTTCCCCCCCCGATTGTTCGGACGCCGGGAACAACCAAACCCAACGCCATCCTGGGCCGGACCAAAACCGCAAAACAGGCATCGTACCCCCTGACCTTCAGCCCTGCGCGTGCCACCGGGGAGGACATCGTGTCCAAGTTGGTCCTCGCGGACATGAAGGACAAGTCGAAGCCGGCCAAGTTTGAGTTCGACCTCCGCGGTGCCGCGGAAGAGCCGCTAGCGGAGGGGCACCGCATTGTGAGGTGTTCTGCGAGGGAAAGGGTGGAGCAGGTTTTCTCTTTGAAGAACCCCACAGCGAAGGGTGAGGTTTGGGGTCGTTTGGGGGGGGGGGGGGGGGGGGGGGGGGGGGGGGGGGGGGGGGGGGTGGGGGGGGGGGGGGGGGGGGGGTGCTTCATATTCGTGCATGGCCGTAGTCGTATGACCATAGACCCTCGCATCCCTACAATGCCGGGACGGAGCATGTCGGGTTTTCACCGACGAGGCAGACATTGCTAGCACCAAGCGCGAAGCGCCGTGAGGTGTTCAGCGAGGGGGGTTGAGATGGGCCAGGCTTATGTGCGTTTATTGTGTGTTTCGTTAGCGGTGGCATGTGCGCGGTGTGACGCGTGACCCTCCCCCCCACCTCCCCTCCAAACAGAGGAGTGTGCATTGCTTGCTCTTTGGTATGTCCTCCGGAGGGACAAGAAAGCACGGGGTGCACGTGTGTCATGCACGGCCGTAGTCGTATTACGATAAGAAAGCAACGCGGGGGAGGGGTAAACAAAGTTTTTTTTAACACAGGGAGGGAATCGGGCTGTTGGTAGGGTCGTGCGTCTCGTTTTAGTCTCCTTTTCACGATGGAAGTGTGAAGTCGTGAACACTATTTTCCTCGTTTTTTGCTGTGGCACGATGGAAGTGTGAAGTCGTGAACACTATTTTCCTCGTTTTTTGCTGTGGCATTTCCAATCCCGGTACGAGCAGCACCCCCCTCTTTTGTTGTGTTATAATAGTACGTATCTCAAGTAGCTTCGTGGAAGGTTCCACCGCACACGTACTATTACCCGACGTTTCACTCATACCATAACGTTTAAGGGGACTGTGTACAAATACACCAGGGCATCAACGTAACTCCGCCCGCTACCTTAGGCTCTTAGCCGCGCTCCTCACGAGCGATCGCAGCCCCGATATATGTATATATATGTATATTCGTTTCATCGTGCAAGGTGTAAATTAACAATATTCTTCATTTTCTGTTGCTTCGTCATTTGCTTGTGACGGACAAAAGCATGCTGCACATTTCCGGAGGACCAATGAATACTAAAAAAAGCCCCTTTCCTTCCCCTCCTCTCCGTTGACACCAACCTGCCCCCCCCCCCCCCCCCCCCCCCCTAACGAAAACGCACCCAAATGATGGAAAGCCCTGGAATACATCGTCGACAGCGACCTTCCTGGCGTGAGCGGCAGTCCGGGAATAACGGTTCCGGCCAGGGGGCTGGCGGATTACCGGCTTTCCATGTGCCCGCAGTTTGGAGGCGTTTTCACGGGGTCGCTGACGTTCACGGCCCCTGGAGGGGTGGTGACTTGGTACACCGTTGAGGTGAATGTGAAGTGCATGATTCAGGGGTGCTATGATATTAATAGTGTAAAAAATATCGTTCACAAAGAACAAAAACGCCTTTTCCAGATGGCATGCCCGATGGCGTTAAATAAACTCTGACACTGGCACTGCTAGTTTGGCGAGGTTGATGTTGATGTTGATGTTGATGCTGTTCTCACTTTAGCTCCTCCATCGCCAAAATCGAATTCGTGGTCATTGAGGTCACAGGACAGGCTCCAATACTTCTGGAATGGGAATGACACCCCCGGAAAAAAATAAAATATAAAAGCGTGACTCAGGCAAGAGAAAAAAAATGTAAACCTGATCGGGATTATTCAACGTCGATTGAGTACTTCCGCGTGGGCTCCGCATGAACTCTCCAGGTGGCTACGTACGACCGCGTGTAGTCAGTTCGTCCCCACTTAAACTTGAACCCCTCTCCTATGTCCCCTCCCCGCCCCGCTCGCGTTACGAATTAACCCGGCGCAGGTCCAGGCGTCTAATCCCTTGGAAGAGGACAAGGTGTCGATATGCACCATCCTCAGGCAGGCGGTTAGCGTGGAGATATCCCTGTCTAACCCCCTTGACGATGAGCTGCAGTTCCAAGTTTCCCTTCAGGTGATTATATACTTCATATATATATTTGTTTTGGCGAGATGGTACATAAGGCTTGAGACCTGGTGTCAGCCATAAAAAAAAACGCTGGGATTGATTGAACACGCTAACATTTATAGAGCATACTAAAGCATCGCGGTGCCATTTTTCTTTTTCGTAACCTGGTCCCTTCTCGTACCGAGTCGATCCGCTCGTGTCACGCATACCCCAAGCACAACTGAAATCAACTCTCGTTTGACACGGAAACACGCCTGCCAAGAAAAAAACAAAAACAAAAAAATGTACGGCACGTTTGAAGCTATTATCTCCTCTGGGACCCCCAGGATAGCGGCCGAAACAAAAAGAAAAGGAAAGAAAAGCAATGCCGACTTTGGTGTTGTCAGCGGTCTGCGAGCAGCGTGAGCGTCCAGCACTACGGGTAGGGTCCCGCTGCGGCCGCGTCGTATATACGACCCCCTGTATTGTAGCTCGGACACCAACCATTGTATCAACCATTGTATCAACCATTGTATCAACCATTGTTCATCAACCATTGTATCAACCATTGTTCATCAACCATTGCATCCCCCAATCACGCAGCAGTGGCCGTTACTACTGATGTAACCGTCATATGTTATCGTCAATTGTCCCGTCTCAAACCCCCCCCAAGATGGTTAATTTTCACCTCCTTGTGTGAACAACCCATCCATGTCGCCCTTCCCTTGAGAAGGGAGAAGGTCTCTTGGGAGATTCGACCTTTTCCCTGGGTCCCCTGGCCAGCTCGACCTACACGCTCTACTACTCCCCCTTGAGGGTTCAGTCGCACCAGGGGAGCGTTACGTTTTCGGCAGATGCCGTGGGGCAGTTCTGGTACCGCTTGGATCTACGTGCGGACCCCTGCCCCCCTGTCAGGTATGAACTCAAACACATTATCTTCTATTCGCAGGTCACTTTTTTTGTGAGGGTGCTTTTGCTGTACAAGCGTCATGGACAGCGCACGATAGACGCCGGAAACTTGAAAAAAAAATGGGTTGTTTTTCTTGACTTCCAGTGAGAAAAAATATTTCTCGAGCAGGCGGTTGGGGCCCGTTGCCGTTTTCTCTGCGTCAAAAACCGACAGTCGTTATTCGCGACCAATCCGCTACAACGGCACCATGGCATGCAGCAGCGAGCTAGTATCAACCAACATGGGAGATATGCCAAAAGGTCCTCCTGATTCCGCGGGTACTCGCGTCTCTCTCCTGCTCCTAGCCCCGAATCGAGCTCGCCTGCCTCCCTGCCCCCCTGCTCCCCGCGCTGCTGCACTCGGGCTGCTAGATTGGACGAGATATCGTGCCCTGCGGGTGCCAGCCGCGGAGTGACAGTGAGCATCGACAACCCTGTGGGGAGAGATATAGTCCTGTCCTCCAAGGTGAACCTGAATGCATCGTAGTAAGACCTCTCGAAGTGGCTGTAATGTAAAGCGTGTTTGGCGGTATTCGTTTCAGTGATAACCCATAGCCCCCATATACCTGCTACATTTCAGTGTGACCGAAGCTAACCGAGACGTATATCGAAAGCGCGCGGGGCCATGTAGTCCTTGCAGCCACAACGACGTGGTTCGCGTGTTTGACAACACCTAAACTCATGGCCATAATGCTGTAGGATATGGGTAGGTGAAATAAATAAAATAATGACTTTTGATATACTGTGAATTAGTTCATCGACTAGTTTTAGAAAATGATGTGCTTGTGCATGAAAACCCGAGAACGTGTATCATATACATACCCCCAACTCTCCTTGTTTCTGAATGGCCTGACCTTACATGGACTCATGGTCCTTGGGTTGGTTCATCTTGCCTTTGTTTTGCCTGAATGTTAGCTTGCCTTTATCGATGGCCCTTCGTCTTGTCTTTGCCTGAGTACGGTTTTGCTGATATCATACCGGTGGTACGTGTGGCCCCAAGATCTATGCATGTCGAATTTTTCCAAGCTGATCCTGTATTTGCCACCCGCAGTGTGCTCATCCAGCTCACGATGTACTATGTGATGCGTCCCCAGCTACACGTTGATACATGCAGTTTGTTTTAGCAAACGCTGCGGACCTTTTGAGTATTTTGGCTACGGGCCTGCATATCTCCGCCGCGCTCACGAGATTCGGATCCAGGAAGTGTGTCCCATAAAATAAGCTCTTGCTGCTCGTCGTCCAACGGGTGCTACTGCTCGGTCCGGACAGCTGCTAAATTGCGCGTCTGGTGTTCCCAGCACAGGCGCCGACCACGCTAACGATTTTTTCGTGAATGCGTGTCTGCGCCTGTTGTTGTCAAACGTTTTTTTTGTGTGTGTATGTTCTCTACCCACTTTGTAGACTTCGAACAGCCGGAACTTTTCGGTGGAGCCTTCTCAGATCGCGATCGGCCCGTACGGAACAACGTCCTTTCAGGTGAGGGGGGGGCAACTGGCGATCGCTAAAATGGCTAAAAACAAAACAGTACACGACGAAGGAACACGACAAAAATATTGGAGAATATTATTAGAGATCGGGAACCGATCCAATAATAATACTTCGTATGTTGCTTGTTGTTCTAGAGAGAATTAGGCGCTTGGTTCATACCCGTGGCTAAAAGAACAGCAACGAGGTACTGTTTGGTTGATCGTGTGAGTTGGAATACCAAGTGGGTACAGCACGGAACAGTGCTGGCAGACTGGTAGAACACGCGAACAGACAGGGCTGCTGCTTTTGTAGCTGGCCAGCGGTTGCTGGGCTAGGTATTTCGTGATTTCATAATGAGCAGGTGTTATGCCGCAGTCTTCCTTCGAAAACAAAACTGAGATTGGTACAATTGGCACATGACTCATCCCACGGTATACCGTATACTGGTATAGGGGTTGCATTTAGTTTTGACCTTCTGAGGCATTTTTTGTGACTGACTATTAGTGTACTCCTCAAAAGTGAGTAACTACCGGTTAGGGCCCTCCGTCCGAACGGAGCGTTTTGACGCTAAAAACTATAACTAAAAACAAAAAGCGAAGTTAAGGTATGATACTTACAGTGATAGTACACTCTCTCTGATTGGCGAAGCAGCCAAACACGAGGCGCCCAGGAGACCCCGATGAGTAGTTTTTTTTTTTGCTTTTTAGGTTTTGTTTCGTCGAAAATCGATTAAACAAACTCTTAGTACGATGCCTTCACTACAGTACTATTTGTATTTTTGGGCTAGCGCATCGAAGTCTCTGTCGGGTTTGGCGAACAAAACTTCTTCGAAGTTGATGTTTCGGATGAGAGATACTGAGCTTCTCGTGCGAGGAGCTCATACAGTAAGCCACCACCCCTAAAGGGGCATTGCTCTGATATAGCAGGCAGCCCCTCAGTTGGAGAGCCGTGTCAGTGAGAAATGTTGGGTCTTGAAAGCACAGGCCTTACCGTATCTGGGCTTATGTGCTAACAGAGGCTTAAGCAACGACATTCGTGTCGATTTCCCGTTGGCACCAAACATGTCAGGAGACAGCACTCCCACCCCGCGACAGACAGACAGCAAGTTTCAAGTTTGCTTTGACGCGCCTTGACTGACGCCAAGCTACTAGCTTATAGTGTGGAACACTCGGCCCTACACCCTTGACGGCGCGCGTTTTGCCTTGCCTGGCATGTCTCTTATTAAGTGAACATATTTGCTTCCACCCCGCGACAGACAGACAGCAAGTTTCAAGTTTGCTTTGACGCGTCTTGACTGACGCCAAGCTACTAGTAGGTTATAGTGTGGAACACTCGGCCCTACACCCTTGACGGCGCATGTTTTGCCTTCCTTGACATGTCTCTTATTAAATGACATATGTGATTTTGCACGTGTCCGAACGTTATCAAAAGCCGTGCTTGCGGTCAGTCCCTAAACAACGGTTGAGTTGCGGTAGCTATATCCGGGTTGCGGGGCTCTGAGCCTCGACTCTCTGCGCTTGGCTCGGAGCGCAGCTAACTTTGTATACGTCGTGTCAAAACTCTCCCGAAAACTCATGCATTGGCTTGAATTGTGCGAACGATTCGGATTACCTCTCACGGCCACTGATATCGCTGGCATGACAGCGGGTAGTTGCTTACTATCCCAGGATCTGGTGGCGTTTTTATCACGGGAGATCCGGAAAATAACCCTCAGTTTGTCGACTCCACAAGTACGTCGGCGGCTGATGTCCTGCTGCTTCCATAAAGAAACACTGTTGGCAGGAATATTTCAGACGCGGGGCGTTGCGCCATTCCCTGATCATCTAACAAGACGCCCTTGAACAAGACGCCCTTGATGTATCACCTCCCTTCAGGTTGTATACACCCCTTCTTCCCTTGGTCAAACCGAAACTGGGGATGTTGTTCTGGCCCACCCCGAGCTGGGGGACTGGGTTTTCGAAGCGAGCGGGATCGGCGAGATGCCGGGGGTCATGGACGAGCACCGGGCCGTCGCTACTGTGGGGAGCACGGCCAGCGCAATGTTCCCTTTTAGGTGTGTTTGCTGCTGCTGCTGATGCTTTTGCTCCCTGTTGGGGATAACGGTAGTTTGTTGCACTCCAGCAGCAGCCAGTGGCTTGCTGAGTCGCTGACAGGTATTATGGTCATCATCGTCGACGTCGTCTACAGTCAGTGCTCAGCTACACAGAACATTATTGGTGCCACAGTAGTAAGCAATGCGGTCGATCTACGTGCTTCTTGGGCAAATGGCACGTGTATACAGGTCTGCTTCCGGCAAGAGGGTGGTGACAAGTCCGAGTAGGTGTTCAGGATGCCATTGGTTATACAGTACCAATAGGCAACACCCAAGAGGTTTATGGCGTGTGTGATGGTGGAGGATGTTACAGCAGTAGAGCTCGACCACCGCGACGCGCAGGTCGTGTGTCAAGGTTAACCTTACGAATACTTGTCGAGTACGGTAGCAGTTAACCCTCCCAAATGCACCGTACCCCGTTTCGAAGTCCTCCTGACGCCATGCTGTGCATGACAAACCACCAGTTGCAAGGATAATGTGTGTGGGAGTACCGTTGACCCGATACGCCCCGACGCAAGGCCGGCAGCAAAAACTCCCGCCAAAGGCACCAAATGCTGGGGACGTCTCTAGTAGGAGTAGCAATGGTGCTCCGTCTCGAAAAATTTGCGAGGTCAAGGGTCAAATACCTAAGACAAGCAACAAATGAGTACCCCCCCCCCCTCCCCTCCTTGGTGCAAGCAATGTCTACCTCGTTGGTGAAAACCCAACGTGCTTCGTCCCGGCATTGTAGGTATGCGAGGGTCTATCGTCATACGACTACGGCCATCCCCCCCCCCCCCCCCCCCCCGATAGCACCGACCCCCAATCACCTCACCGAGGGGGGTGCTTGCCGCGCGAGAACCAACTACCTAAAATATATATCATCACTCATGGTTATCTTTGTAAACTTTTTGGTTTGTTATTGTGCATACTGCGTTGATTGATCAGAAGGCTTGAATCTCGATAACAAAAGTTTTCTACACAGCTTGATAACTTTTTTTTCCAGCCGAAGGAGCTAAAATGAAAAGATTTCGCCGCTAAAAGCCATCTGGCCTAAACCACCCGGGGGTGGCTACCGCGATGTCCTCGGTCCATCGATCTGGAAATTTAGGATCGTCGAATTTCATGCACTCTTATGTGCATGCCGCCGCCGCCGCGGTCGCGACGGTGAAGCCTTGGGGCTAAGAGCGAGGAGGCAAGGCAGCGCTTCGTCTGCTGCGGCCAAACGACAGGCGACGCTTCCAAGGGGCCCGCCTGCATCCTTCTCGGTGACCCCCGCATGCTCGCCCGTGCCTCGCATGCATTGGGTGAGTGCCTCACGCGCGTGTGCCGCATGTCGCACCGTGCGACTTGTTTGCAGTCGCGACCGGGGAAGTGTTACCTCCAGGCGGCGAAACGCATCGCCTTATATCCCCCCCCCCCCCCCCCCCCTCCCGACCCCGCCAAACCCGATCCACATGAACTGCTATGCCCCTCAGCGTCGAACACCCTATCCCCCCCCCTCCCCTGCTCACTCATCCCCTGCCTGCGCATTTCGTGCTCTTTTGCGGGGACGACAGGAACCCGTTCCCGGAGCCGCTCCTACTAACGGTAATGCTGAAACTATCCGGGGAGGACACGGGCCAGGTAGAGGAGGAGCAGGGAGACTCGCTATCTGCTCGCGGGGTTAAGAGCTGGACGAAGCAACTCGATGATGACGATGAGAGCAGCAAGGGGAGAGGTAGTGCCGGCGGCGGCAGCCACGGGAGCGGTAGCCAAGGGCGGGGGGCGAAGGCGGAGGGTGCGGGACGAGTGCCGTTCTCGCTGCTGCTCAAGAAGACGTCGGACCTTGTGTTACAGCCCTTCCAAGTACTCCAGGTGTGCTCAGAGATTGCGTACTGTAGCTTGGCCTTGATTTTTCGAACGAAACACGAACCCTTTTGCGTAAAAGCTGCCCGAACCCTACCAACCAGAGAAACGAAACATGAGCGGTGCGGCCGTACGGCCACGTCTACTCCTCGGCGCTAAGATTTAATCATGCCGACGTAGAAGTACCACGGTATACAATGTTTCGGCGTGGACATGTTTCGGCTCGACGATGGTTGCCCGCTACTCGAAGCATGTGATCCGCACACGCATCCTCCTTCTCGTTCGCTGCGTCACAAAATGCATTCATCGGCACAGCACTGAATTCGGCCCAAACAACCTGAAAAAGAGCGTGCGAATGTCTTGTATAGCTGTGACGTCGGCAGTAAGGGTTATACTATAGAGCTTGGTGCGAGCACTTACAACTCGACAACGGTGGGCAGCAAGCAGAGGAAGCCCTCGTTCGACCCCCCTATCAAAACATACAAGTGACACCGATGTGACGTAGGCTTGGATATTATTTTGCCTCTTTCGCTAAATTAATTAATTATGCCCCTACCTAAAACAAACACGAAATGTACGTATATTATATTATACCCCCTGTGACCTAATGTCTATATGATACTCGTATATAGATATAGACAGCGCTATATTCGTCAGCAGGGGGCGAGTTTAGGGGAACTACGGATGCTTGTGTGCGGTTTATACCAGTATGTAGTTTGCTATCACGACCCTGCAGAACCTTAAATGCGACAGACAAACGCATGAGTGCAATACGTTACTGTACAGCCGTAGAGCTGCGCAGAGCTGCACCACCAACAGCAAAAAACTCCTTTCTAACCAATGGTGCAAAACGCCTTCTGATGATGGCGAAACCCAGATCCCACTAAGCTTTTCGCCGGAGGTGATAGTGGAGGAGAGGGCGTGTGTGGAAGTGCGCGGCCAGCTCGGTGGGAGATCACTGACGTGGGTTTTCCCAATCGTGGGGGGCGGGGAGGCCCCGGGGGAGCTGCGAGTGTTCTCGATTTCCTGCCCAGCGAAATCAAGCACTCGAGAAGACTTCGAGGTGGGGGAGGGGATTTGGGGGGTGGGTGTTCCGAGATATTGGTACACCGTGATGTGTTAGTAATTTTGTTTTGTGTGTAATAGATAACCAGTAAACCGTGTGCAGCGTTTTTCATACCGTGTGTGAAGCGTACTTAAATTGCAGTATGTCTTGAGTCGAAGCGCCCAGAAAAGGGAAAAGGAAAACGACCGGGTGAACACTTGGTAGCCTGGGCGGCTTGTTTTTGTACTCTGGTGGTAGTCGGTGAATCACCGCCGTCCGCTCTCTTTCGACCCGTTATCGCAATTAGCTATCACAACTTATGATATATATATCTCGCTTCGGGTCTGTCAACTACACAATGACTCCGGGGTGCGCCTGTTGCAACCAACCGTTTCAGATCCAAACTCTTGGAACCACCTCCTCTGTATCATCGATTAATCCGTTTGGTTGGCCATCAACCTGCCATTATGTAGCGCCGTCGGCGGAGCTATGATAGGATGTAAACCTGCACGCAACTTCCTTCTACGTACAAAGGTGGAACTGGTGGGACTAGCGGGAGTGCAGGGAGAAGAGGAGTTCGAGTTTGAAGTTGTCTTGCCAGAAGATGCCAAGCTCAAGAGGTGAGGTCCACAATCAGTTCCACGTAGGCTTCAGTCCAAGCAAAGGCCCAGCCCACACCCTGGACATAAACCCTGGACGCTGTTTCGGTACTATAAGCCTAGGTTATGTATTGTTTGGGATTCGATGCAGGCGATATTTTTTTCAGACCATCAAACACGAACATTCTTGTAAACTCTTCCGCGCGGGGAAGATGATTCAACCGCGAGGGACTACTGTAGCAGGCGTGGACGCGGGTAAATGGAGCACAACAAGCAGTCTGCGCGGTGGTTCTGACCTCCGTTAGGGAGCCATGAAACCGTCCCTCGCGGGGAGTTCCACGAGTCTGGCAGTGCGACCATACACACCTTACGCTAAGCGCCAAATGTTTCGAACTGCAGTATTTCGGGCACCTATCTGCGCTGGCGGGTTCGAAACGGGCGGAATTCAAGCGAGGCTTTTGAATCTCGCGATCCGTAGAACTAAGAGTAGGTCATAACCATGTGTAGGTAGCTGTTTTCAGAGCTTTGGATGAAGCCGCTCCGTTCATGGCTGCTTTACTTCGTCTCTAGAGACAGTACGGGGTATGCATCTAATACACAAGTTTGGTTTTGGTTAATGTCTGCAGCCCTCACATCAAAATGGAATGAATGCGAAACATGTGGCCGATCCCCGGCGCGTAATCATCATCACAAGACACAGCACCTCCATTCAAACACCTTCCCGGAATGCCAAGAAGACCATAATGCCGCCAAAAACGAGCCATCCGGTATCCAGCAACCACGTTACAATCCTTTAATCCGTGACCCCTCCCACTCATTGAAGCTGTCATCCATATACAAGTCCGCCTGACAAGCGATTCTTAGTAGGATTCAGCTCACCCTTCACGCGACTCGCCCAACACCTCACGGCGCTTCGCGCTTGGTGCTACGAGTAGTAATGCCTGCTTGGTCGGTGAAAACCCGACATGCTCCGCCCCGGCATTGTAGGGATGCGAGGATCTATGCTCATACGACTACGGCCATGCATGAATATGAACTACACCCCTCCCGTTCCCCTTCACTCTTCCGGTTGTGCGTGCGACCTGATCCCACAGGATGTTGAACCGTGCACTTGCCGTGGCACCCGTCATTTCGACCTTGTCACACCCTCAGCAAAAACTCAAGTTCCAGGTAACTACACAACGTACAGCGTGGGCCCGTCAACAAAAAACGCCTACCCTGAGCAAGGCTGAAACCTTATTGCGACACTAACCTTGAGCACTACGGTAGGCTGGTATGCTGGTATACTATGGACGGGAATATAGTATTCGCTTGTACAGTGATGTGAATATCAAGCGGTTATTATATTATCGGGCAGAGGGGTACCAGGGGGTAGGGTTTCGGGTTTCGTGTAGGTATGTAGCACCCACCACTCAGCATTACTATTAATAGTGCTGTTTTTAGTCTAAGTTTTTTAGCGTCCTAAACAAAGAGAGCCTCAGTTACGCACTGGGTTTTTCCTTGGTCGTGGGGCCATACTGCTGTGCATACTGACCTGTAACCCAGGAAGCGGCGGCACTAGTGGAGTGCTTCTGGCACTACCCCTATAGGCCCGTGTTGTTGCCATCCTGGAGGGACCAGACAGAAGCACCCACCCGACCCACCCATCGAACGATTTCCGAAACGGCGAATATTCTGCAGCTGCGAAAAGTGATACCTGGTACGAACTACTGTGCTGTACGAAAAATGTATCTGTCTCCTGTGCACACGACACGCAGGTGTCCCTGGAGCCGCTGAAACCATTTCGGGCTTCGGTGGAAGTCATCGTCAAGCGCAAGACGGGTGGTGGGAGGTGGCGCTACGAAGTGAGAGTGGACTCCACCGACCCGCCTCCTGACGACAGCATATCTCTGAAAGCTCCAGTGGGGGGGGTTTCCTCGGCAGTGTTCAGACTGTGCAATCGGTATCTGGGGTACGCTCCTTTCCAAGTGAGCGGTACAGTAGTAGCACCAGTTGATGCGCCTTTTGTAGAACACTGGCAACCGCCGTTTGCCGAAGATGTTTAGTTTTGTGGCCTCCCCCCGTATTCGCAGATAGTTTTGTGGCGCTCGTTTGCACCGGTATCATATTTGTTTCGCGCTTTGGCCTTGCTTCGGCACGGAAAACAGCCCCCCCCACTTAACCCTGTTGCACGATGAGTGGAAACCTGCATCATGTAGTTCGCTACCCTGATTGTTTGGCCTAACTGAAAGGAGAGGAGGGAGTACCCTCTGCCACTGTAGTTATACACCAAAGCCACTGCGCTCACCATCAGCGCTGGCTGCTACCCCCTTGGCTATGGCATATACCCAACTAAGGCACACCTCGGGAAAATCATGATCTAGATGATCTAGTTCTTCGCCTGCCGTAGTGAGAGGATGTGCAGGGTCTACATAGTACGGATCCAACCAGGGAAACATGCACTAGATCAAGCAGATCATCCGGGTCCCACCCGGCAACATGAGCTAGATATTACAAGATCGGGAACAGATCTGCCTTGAAAGGTCTACTGCTTATAATAGATCATGAAGTGGGGATCGATGATCTGTCCGAGATGTGAACTAAATCACCATATTAGGTTTATGGTGTCTATCTAACACCCGCAGCCGGTTTGTCCAGGAATTTTGCCCTTTGGTCAAGAGTGTCAAGTGTTCCATTTTTGTCTGGTGCTTGTGACGCCCACCCCGCCAGCCGTTTACTATAGAGGCATCGATCGCGTTCCCTTACGATTCTCAGCCTTATACATCAGGGGTAGTTTTGTACGTAGATCACGTAACGGCCTCCGCAACGGAATAACGAACAAAACAGGGTTTATTGGTAGAGAGAATGAGGCCTGTCTGTACCGGGGACTGGGATAGAGTATGGTGGGTTTTGGTGATTTGTTGTGCACCCGCAGGTAGCCACTCCTTTCGAGAAAGGCACCAAGTGCAGGTCAGCATCCCCACGTCGATCGCAAGCAAGCACGAGGTTCCTGCTGCAAGTGTGAGCACACGTGGGGTAGTGGCTGGTTTGGGCAGCCAAGCCAGGAATTTGTGCCTCCTTTCAGTCGAATGGTACCGTACCATTCGGAGGCTTGGTCATCCGAGACACGCCGATATTATAGTGGGGAGAGAGAGACCGTAAAATTGGGTGGTCGAGATACTCAGGGGGTTGCAGCAGGCTGCGATACAGGTATCTGGCCGAGGGGAAAAATCTCTCTCTCCCACGACTCAGAAAACGATAATGAAAAGGTAATTCGAAATATATACAATAAATACCGAGTTTTACATCCGTGGATTCCGCTCCTGCACCCCGTGACGTTCTGCCTGCGCGCGCCTGTAATAGGCCTACTTCACGGTAGACAGCGCGCTCAGCCTGTCGGTTGAGCCTACCGACGGAGTTTTGACACCATTCGGTACCGACGGAACCCCTGTGACCGTCACTTACTCACCAACGCGGTACGCGCCCAACCAAAAGGGCCTCCTCATCGTGGAAACGGAAGACATTCGGTGAGAAACAAAGTCGTGAGGCCCACGACGACAAGCGATGTTCAGCTCGTGGATGCTGTTAACCCTCAAGGAGAGGACGGGGCAGGTCGCACCCTTGTTTGTTCTTCATGGCGAGAAGGGGGTCGTCAATTCTGGACGTGTTCATCATATGTTTTCGTCTCACTCGTCGGGTGCCATTCAAACACGGGAATACAGAGTATAGGATATGCCCCCCCCCCCCC
>MEHQ01002737.1:352410-369007 GCA_008828725.1 Saccharina japonica | reverse complement strand
CTGCGAGGGTTTATGGTCATATGACTACGGCCGTGCACAACATGAGTACACCCCCCCCCCCCCGATTCAGCCCATGCCTTGTTTATTTAGTTTTCGACGTTCGGGGAAAAATAATTATGTTCGCCCGCTCGTCTCGGTCCAATTGCACTTGCAGACGTTACGCTACGTACATGATGACCAGATTTCCGCGTGGTGCGTTGAATACACTTATCCCTGTCTTCAAGGGACGCACGTCGCGCCTAACGTCGAACCCGGCTACGTGCGGCCGTCGAATCAAGGTTGGCTTGACCCTACAGAAATATCGACCGCTGTCGAGGGTTCACCTGTATACCACTGCGCTGTCGGTGCAAACGATGGCGAAAGTTCAACAACAGGCATGGCCAAAACAAGAGTAAACTGCTACGAGTAGTACCCCCCCATAAATTTGACACTGTCATCCATATTCCAACAAAGTCCGTTTCACAAGTGGTTCTTCGTATAAAGCATCTCGCCCTTCAGCCGACTCGCCCAGCACGTCACGGCGCTTTGCGTTTGGTGCAAGTAATGTCTGCGTGGTCGATGAAAACTCGACGTGCTCCGTTCCGGCATTGCAGGAATGTGAGGGTCTATGGCCATACGACTACGGCCATACATGACATGAGTACACCCCCTCCTCCCCCGGGCCCCCCCCCCCCCCCCCCCCCCCCCCCCGGTTTCGGCGGTAGGTGGAGCTACACCGTCACCGGTGACTTCCCTGTGTTCCGACCCCCCACGGGAGTGTCTTCCAAGGTGGACTCCGGCTCACACTCCGGCTCCCGCACAAAGCTGCGGAGCGGCGTGGGCTCCAGCACCCGCGGCATACGCAGTCGGGGCGGGGAGAGCACCGGGGGTAGGTCCCTTAAGGTGGAGGATGTAGGAGTTGGTGGGGTTTCAGGAGGCTTTGCTGGCGGCGCTTTCACGGATGGGCGGGGTGGGGGGTCGAGAAGCCCGTCCTCGGTGGGTGTGCGGAGTGCGGGAGGGGGCTCCGCGGGGGGGGACGGGAGATGGAAATAGACGCGCAAGGATCAACTTGCTGGCGGTAGCACCTTTTTATTTTAGGGGGACATTGGTCTGTCCTGCGTATGACGTGATAGGAGTAGGTATATAGGCGACCTGGTTACATGGATTTCACGGGTGAGCAGAAGGCGTGCTTGGGACGATTGCGGCTACCCGATACGTCTCGGCGAAGCGTCGTACCACTGCTGCTGTTGTTCTAGAAACGCCGAGGGTTCTGTCAGGGCTTGCAACGAAGGGAACTCAAGCGCGGGCGCGGGGCGGGGTTAAAATATGGTATACCCCGTATGCTGGAGTATGGATACAACACATTTCATGACAGCGCGGGGTGCGATAACGCCCATTCTATTGAAGGCCGATTTTTTCTGCGATATTGCCATGTCGGTGCCTAGCCCGGAAAAAAAAAGCTGCAAGCTGACTTCTCCGCCCCGTCGGTACCTGGTCTGCAGCGGATATGTCAATTCGGGTCTTGCAACGACGGCCCTCACCATGGGCCTCATTCGCAAACCATCCATTGTGCATACAGCCCGGTATGTATAAATATATGCTTTTTCATTGGGTGACGCGGTAGCCTGCTGGGGATCGACCCTAGGCTTCTAGTCTCGCAGAGTCGCCGCCCGTTCCGTCCCTCTGCGTCAAACGAGTTCCGAAGGAGGTCCTGGGCTGCTCAGCGGAGTAGAGTTGCCTTGGCGGAACACCCGAGTCAACCTTCATGCAGCCAAAATACGAGACCTCCGAGGCTAGCTTCCACCCCGTATTTTGTTGTGCAATACTCCGTACGTACTGTTTTTATTTTCCCATTCCATATACTACAGTTGTCTTCGCCCTACTTCTCCAGCTCCCTCCCTTTCGTGACTCAGACCCGGGGTCACATAGGAGCCCCCGCTCCCCCCCCGGATGCAACGGTATGTGCTAAACTAAACCCTGCTTATCCTACGTTTCTAAAGAAAAACCGCCAACCCCCACCCAGACTCAACAGCCCTCGAAGCTTTGTCTCCAGGTGGTCGTCGCTCGCGCATTGTTCGTCACCCCACGGTGCCATCCCGGCGACAAAGCGCACAATGAATAAACGAGTACCAAACCACTCTCGCCAATATCCGGTGTACACACTGTACGCGCCATTGCGCAAACCACCGACAAAATCACATCCGATACGTAGCCCATGACCCGGATACTTCGTCGAACACTCTCCGACAAAATGACGCAAACCGGACAATAAAACAGAATAACAACACCATCCGCTTCATACAAAACTTGTATGTACCGTCCGAGTAGGCGACAAGCGTTCTTCCGGCGCTTGCAAATCGAATCCACCCACGGTAACCAACGAACTCGAGCCCACCCCTCCCTCGCGCAATTTCTCTGCGAGCACTTCGTCCTCACCCATTGGCTGTACAAGTGCCGCTGCTAGCCCAATGGCGATGCAGGGGCCGCCGCTAGTCTTTCTGAATAGCGGTCCTTTGGCTCTATTATCACTCTCGCTCTCGAGCCGGCGTCGAGCCAAGCATCGCAAAGGGGGCGATGGTTTCTTCCGCCCTCTAACCGCCACCCGGTTGGAGTGGAGACCCTTGTGCTACATTCCACTCTCGCCAACCTCCCGTTGGACACCCTGTAGTATACCATTGCGCAAATCGAGACGAAACTACATCCAACCATCGTCAATTCGTCGAACAATCTTCCGTGTAATGACGCAATACAGATCACCCAAACCGCATGACGGCTTCAGCATCACGCAAAACGTGTACCGTCCGCGTAGGGAACGAGCGGCATTCCGGCGCTTGAAAATCGAATCTATCCACGGTGGCAAAGAAGCGCAAGCCCACCCCTCCTTCGCGCAGTTTCTTCGCGAGAACTTCGTCGGCATTCATTGGGTGTGCGAGTGCCGCCGCTAGCCCGACAGCGGTACAGGGGGCCACTGCTAGTATTTATGGATGTCGGTCCTTGGCTCTCCTATCGTTCGCTCTCGTACTGGCGTTGTGTCAAGCGTCAAGAATGGGTCAACATTGTCTCTCGACCCCCAGTTGCCACCGGCTGGGGTGGAGACCTTTGTGCTGCCTTTGTCGATCGCGGCAAGCGTTTCAGTCACACCGGCATAACTACCAGTCGCCGCTGGCTGAACCGCCACCACCTCCGCCGCCGCCGCCGCCGTTCTCGGTGGCTCAATGCTCTGCGACTCCATCGCCGTCAACAACACCGCGGCTGTTTCAGGTGCTGCCGATGGCGGTGCAGCCGTCGTTTTTCCCTCGTGGGTAGTCTCTTCATCTGCTGGTCTTACCGAAGCGTCGCCGCAGGTGGTGGTGGCGGTAGCCGCGACGGCGGCGGCGGCGGGGAGAGGCGAAGACGACTGTAACGATGACGGTGAAGTTGACGCTGTCGACATGAGGGAGGCCATGATCCCGGCAGCCTTTGGGCCTCTGTACTCGAGGGACAGCACGTAGAGGAACTCGCGGAGGGCGAACGGATCCATCGTGGAACCCTTCAGCATGGCCTGCACAGAGAGGTCAAAGTGGAAGAGGGGATTGGGTGATTATGTTCGCGACAAACGCCTAACTCGGTTTGGGTGCTGCGGTTGGTCTGCCAGCACGCATCGGCCTTGCGTCTGGGTAAAGAGGGAGAGAGGGGGGTCAGGCACGAAATGTGCAGCACAATACGAAGTACACGACGGAGCTCCGCAACAGGCTCAGGTCCGAAGAACTGGCGACACAAAACAATTCGCACGGCCAGAAGCCGCGCTCTATTACAATGGGCAGCGCTCAACCTAACACTACTCTGGCCTCCCAAGTTGTTCGAATGTAACGCGCCTCGGCCAGCGATAGCGAACACATAGACCGCCCTGTTTTACGAGACCTGCCGCAATTTTCAGCAGGTCACGCTCCCAGGTTCGACAACCGATAGAACAAAATCACGGCCGTCCCCCGCCACACCCATAGCGGAGCTCAAGCTTTGTTTCAGAACCTGTCGTCCATCACCATCATATAAGAAACGCGTGTTTTTGGAAGGAGAAAGGAGGCGGCTCGTAACATGCGGGGCAAACCGGTATGTGGGGGTCGCCCTATTCTCACCAGCGTCCTCAGCAACTCGTGCGCGTCCTTTTCGCCGTCCGAAGCGGTCCCTTCTTTGCCCTTCACCGCCTTCGCCTTTTCCGCCTCAACAACTCTGGACGGCGTACATACCAGGAAACGCGAACTTTGTTCTTTTTCGACCACTAAAAAGGTCGTGCTGAGAGATGCTACGTACAGCAATAACCGGGGTGTTTGTAGTCCATCGTGAAACAGCGTGGAATGTCAATTCGCAGCATCAAGGATCCGGCCACGAGAAATATAAGCATGGCCCCAAGTGTAACGCGTCGAAGGCCGGTCGCTTGATTTGTCTTCCACCCTCATTTACCGGAAAACACTTGAAAAAACAAAGCCAGTAGAACCCCCGCAATCGCGTTTGCAGCAACTTATAAAAAAAACGTCCAAAAGTGGGAGATTTGTTTCGGCGGATGAACTGCGGTGCACAATCCGTCCAGTGGATTAAAGCGCAGGGCGGTCCGCTCTGCGTTAAATGGGATTGACAGCAATTGCGTCTCCTAAAAAAATAACAAATAATGAATTCCCCTTTCTAGTTCACGTACGAAGTAAGAGTAAAACCAGTGCGTTCCCCTTTCTAGTTCACGTACGAAGTAAGAGTAAAACCAGTGCGCCGGTTATATAGCTCGAAGGCAACCAAACAAACCCCAAGAATCGGCGAGGCACGTCGATGACAACTGAACAGTCACAGCTTACCACACCCAGATTGGAGGACAAAACCGTTTGAAAATGTTTTACGCAAAATAATTGAGGTTACTCGTCGCCTGTATCATGAATAGGGACTACTGTTGACAGGCACACACGCGCGACACAGGGCATTCTCACTGGGACCGAAGGACCCGCGCCTCTTCCACAATCTCCCACGGCAGTCCGCACATCTCCGCCGTCCGAATGCCGTAGCCGTCCCCGGGATCACACCGCCCTTCCATTGCCTTGTGCAGGTAGCGCAACGACCGAGCCTGCTCCCCGGGTCCTTCGCTCGCCATCGTGGCTGTTTGCAGGTGACTTACAGTGGTGGTGTGGCTCTTCACGACTACGGCCGTTTTTTCAGTTGCTGCAGCTGTTGTATTATTGGGTACCGTGCAGGCGTGCCTGCCTGGGTGGGTTGGGGGGGAGGGGGGCGGGGGGGGTGTACTTTATGTTCATGCATGGCCGTAGTCGTATGACCATAGACCCTCGCATCCCTACAATGCCGGGACGGAGCATGTCGGGTGTCCACCGACCAGGCAGACATTGCTTGCACCAAGCGCGAAGCGCCGTGAGGTGTTGGGCGAATCGCATGAAGGATGAGCTGCATCTCACTAAGAACCGCTTGTGAGGCGGACTTCCATATGGACGACAACCTCCAATGAATTGATCTGAGTTCTGGTGTGGACACTTCCAGAGACAGCAGGGCTCAATATGTGGAGAGTTTGTAACAACATCGACCATTACATGCGTAGAAAGCGTTGGTGTTGACGCTAAAAGGCCAACTCCTTCAGCAGATAACATTGTCCCATGCTCTCACCGGAAATTCCGCGACCGTTCGTGCAACCATCGCCGCTCACATGTTCTTCACGTTGGGGTAGAGGTCGGCCAGGCCAGGGATTTGCGCGTAGTGCGTAACGAAGAGTGTGAAAGCGCTCGAGGATAGGAGCCGCTCAGCAACCGCCCACGCCACAGCCATCCCCTCCCTGTTAGACGTGCCTCGACCCAGCTCGTCGATCAAGACCTTTCAGCGCGAACAGGCGCATGGAGGAAGCAAGCCGAAACACGTTGTGGAGCAAAAATATTCTTACGAATATGTTTAAGGGCGTCGTTTTGGTACGCGCGTCTCTAGCGCTCGGAAACGCTTGGGGCATGACCCTGATCGATACATCCCGGTCGTCACCAGCGCATCTACCCCCCACAAACACTGCTTTTTTCCTATCGGTTGCTCCAATAGCCCCGCACGCATCCTGGACGCTTCGCAACAAGGGCCTGCCTGTGATAACTCAATATCTGTACGAAGCACGTATGGAAGTTCGCCATCCATCGGCCCAAACCATCTCGGGACGCCTTGCCGTTCACCACACCCCGGGTGGTTATGGACAGGCCCGCGTTGTCAGTTCTCACCAAGGACCTGCTCGTGACTCGCTCCAGCACCTACCGCACACGGGGGACAGCGGAAGGCATTTCGTTTTCACAGGTTGGTGTAAAATAGCTCGTATATCGGCAGCAGGCGGGGCACCTGTAGCAGTTGGACGGCCTGGCGGGAGCGACTGGATTCACCCCTTATTCCCTTCCGCCCTTAAAGTGGAACTTCACTCCCCTTGTGGGGATAAAACACTTGGAATGATAGTCATAATTAAGTTTATATTGGAATTAGAGTGCAGCACATAAAAGGGTTAAGAACTGGTTCCACATTTTTGGGGACAGACTACTCGGAATTGGTGTAGGCTATGTTTTTGCAGTTCTGAGAGGGGTTTGAGGAACGCCACCTTACCTCCGATCGAGGGGCGTACCTGAGAGACTTCGCGCATCTCCATGAGGAAGGTGGACACGTTGTTCTCCATGTCGTCACCGGTGCCGATGCGCGACAAAAGCCTGTCGCGGACAGGCACGACAGCCAGCTCTGCGGGCACGTAGCAGCCCATCTGCGCCATGAGAACGATTAGCCCTGCAGCGTCCGAGGGTTTCATTAAAAAAAAGGCGGTGGACGACGTTTTGCTGCGATAGGGTGTACTGCACCTTTTTTAAGCCACAATATTTTCTGAACTGACTGAGGGGCAATGCCACGGTAGGGGGGTGGTGCCTTACAGGGGTGGCGGCTTATTTCGCTGAGCTCCTCGCATGAGGAGCTCAATACCTTTAAACCGAAACACGTCTTCGAATAAGCTTGTTCGCAAAACCCGACTAAAATTTGTATGCGCTGTATGCGCTAGTCTTAGAAAAAAAATGCTGTATAGGAAGAAAAGTACCAGGTATCACACGAACCGGTAGTTGCTGCTCGCTTGAAGACCTCAACCGGTCAGAAAATATTGCCTCAGAAGGCAAAAACTAACTGCAACCCCTATCCAGTAAGGCATACCTTATCGTTGGAAACCCCTTTTGTGTTTGCAAGCATTTTTCGTTAGGCTAGACTTGCTACCCAAATTAGAACTAAGGCCAAGGGATTTGCCGATAAATTGCTACGAGTTTTCCATTAAAAACAAATCAAAAGTCTATAATAGTGCAGGTATGGAGCCCCTGAGCCGAGGAGCATCAGACAATGTCGGTGCGCCTTCTTCCGTAGCCTGCGTCAGTGCGCGAAAACAGCGCCATTCGAAGGCATCGATTCACAAGTGCCGGTGGCTGGGTAGAATGGGGGGGGGTACTCATGTCGTGCACGGCCGTAGTCGTATGACCATAGACCCTCGCATCCCTACAATGCCTGTACGGAGCACGTTGGGTTTTCACCAACCAGGCAGACATTGCTTGCACCAAGCGCGAAGCGCCGTAAGAGGACTTTGCGACGCTTGCCGACAACATGACTATGCAAGCGACCATAGAAAATATATCGACGCCCAATGAGTCCAGCGAGCACCCCAAGTTCCTGGGAAGGATGTCGTGACGATACCCTCTCGTTTGCCACATTGACTCAGGCAGACGAGTCACACGCCGGGCCGGTGGCCATTCACAACCTCGACCCGCAAGGTTTAAAGGATTCGTATAACCGTATCATATTGTTTTGCTTCAACTTCCCACAAAAGGGTTTTGATACTAAAGGGACAATGACTCACACTTAGTTATACTGGTCGGATACCAGTCGACACATGTACGTCACTCGATTGGTCGAGATGGATAGTTTTGCCTGCATCTCGAGTACCGTTCGAACATATTTTGGATCTGTGATGCAAGTAATCGTAAGGACGGCCTGGAACGCGTAGGCAAGGACGAAAACACACGTTTTTCCACTGCGCAAAAGTGGGCTCGTCCCCACTGAATAAATTCTGCAACTTCCCCCGTTCCCGGAACACAAAATAAGAACGAATTATGAACAAAACAAAAACATCATTCAGTCCGATACATAATCTCCACCATAAGTCACGCGTCTGGGGTACCATTTTATTCATCATAACTCGCTAGAAATAGCTCAAATGCTTAAGCGTGCGCCCGCATAGTCATTTCCTCCTCCACTGCTGCCATTGCGCTGCTTTATTACAATGTCAGCTGTGAGTCTGCTTAACCTATTCACGCTAAAACAAACTCCGTTAGTACAAGCAGCAAATTGTTCGGTTTGATTGTGAGACTTTCAAAAATCGAGCTGCGTCGTGTGGCAGCTACACGGTGAAACGTTTGCACACACAAGCGCGACAGGTACATCCACGATTTGCAGTCGCAAGAGAGCAATTCCTCTACAGTGCGGTTCCACTACACTGCGGTGCCACTACAGTGTGTTTCCACTACAGTGCGGTGCCACTACAGTGCGGTTCTACTACAGTGCGGTGCCACTACAGTGCAGTTCCACTACAGTGCGGTGACACTACAGTGCGGCGCCACTACAGTGCGGTGCCATTACAGTGCGGTAGACGGGCCTCCTTAACTGAGGAACTCCAATATATAGTTCACAACCTTGCACAGCTCGGACAGATAATATTGATAATTCCCATTTCACGATCTAGATCGTTCAGGCCAGATATATTCCTGATCTGTATGATCTGTATGATCTGTATGATCTGTATGATCTGTATGATCTGTATGGTCTAGGTCATGTCGCCGGGTGGGAGCCGTCCAATCTGCATGATCCAGTACACGTTTCCTGGGTTGGATATGTACTGTTCAGATCCTGTACCACCTCTGAGAACGGCAGGTGGAGAACTAGATGATCTGTAGATGATATGTAGATGATCTGTAGATGAGCTAGTTCCCTGTGAAATCTGATTTTTCTCTGGCCGCAAAAATAAGCTCTACTTGTTAACACATTCTCACAAATCTAATGTATTTTGTATTAAATCTAATATATTTTGTATTTTTTTGGTCAGGGTGGTATGGCTAGCCCACGGGATTGCTCATCGGGTAGCGTTTACAAAGCTTCTCAAAATCGTTTTCTTGGTGAGGGTATAGAAACGGGGTGGAAGAAAAAGGTGCCGCACCTGCTTGTTTCAGGTACGTTGATTTCCCGCTGTTGTTCGGTCCGGTCACCACCCGAAAGTTCATGAACGGACTGCAAGGACGCAAGAGGCGTTACGTGCAGGGGACGTCACGCTTGGGCCAAGACCGAAAAAAAAGGAGCAGCGGCATCGTTGGGGGTCGGGGGGGGGGGCTTTCGCACAGCGTAGCAGGTGCAAATAAAACTATCCCTCCTTATGGGTGAAAAGTAGTACGCCAGAGGTGGGCGGCTGGCTCATCGCCTGGTCGATTGATATCGTTCACGCCAGTACAGTCGGGCCACATTGTCGTTGAGGTTACATGAACAGGGAGGAAGATGCCGACACGAAGCAACGAAGGTGGGAGAATCGGCGTCAAGTAGACGCGTTTGAGATGATCATGCTTGGAAGGCTTACGATAACACGAGGCGCTGCCGTTCTAACTCGACCAAAACACACCGAATGCAACTAAAGATTAAAACGGCGACATTTTTTTATAGTAGTGGTGCTGGTGTCACATACACACCAGAGCCTTTTGCCACCCTGGGTGTCTACTGTTTCTGTCCACTCGCTTCGCAGCGAGCGGAGCCAGGTTACTAGGCTATATGTGTCCCCCTTTCAGAATGTTGAGTCTGTCTTGCAAAAGAAGAAGCAGAAACAACATCGATTTGTTTTTGTCAACGTCGACATATACGTCCTCGCCTCATGTAGGTATCATTCGGAACAAACTTGCAGTCCTGCACCGCGCCTACGATGGCGTGGCGGCCGCCGCGAATAGTCATCGGACCATCCGCCGTGACTTCCGGGCGGCAGAACGGAAGTGGGGAGAGCGTCACGAGATCCGCGAACCCGAAGATCATGTCGAGCAGCGCCACCGACTCGGTCACCTACTTGAGGTTCGAGGCAGCGGGGCAATGGGCATTATCGCTACTCTGGCGCTTTTGTCGTGAAGCCGTGTTAACACATGCTCACGCTAAAAAATTGGTTCAACACGCAAGCAAGGCCGATGCCGATTCGATCGGAAGGTCAATACTGACTCGATGGCAGGGTCAATATTTTCCCATCTTGACTACAGTAGCCCTCTACGGACGTGCTCTACCTCTCGAAAATCTGCAATATCTGCAGGCGACTGAGCACAGGGTGTGAACCACAGACGGCAAGCTATATAGCGAAGGAAAAACACGGATGGGTGTCCTGGTGCGCCGCGGCAGCTCACGGCGAAAAGGGCGTCCAGCCCCTCCATCCTTATCTCCTGCGCCAGGTTCTGCACCACGTCGTGAGTGATGAGAAGCGCGGTGCGTACCGCCTCGCTGGCGCGGTCGGACAAAGACGCCACCTACGGTGGCACGCGGTGGCACACGTCATCGGAGGGGTGGCCGTTCAATCGCACCTTATGCGGGTTAGGCTAAGGCTCGGGGGGTGCAGAAAGTTAGGGAGGGAGGCAAGGGTCCAACATTTTCCAAAGCCCCAGCGCGTGCGATAAATCAATGAGTGGGCGAGAGGACTCGTAGCGGCGCGCGATTGCATTCGGGACCCGCGACCTTTGCAGGAGCAGGAGAAGACGAAATTGTCGGGCCTACGTGGAAGACAAGGGGAAGGTAAAACAGCGTTGAACGCGCACGTATCGTCGAGAAAAGCGACATTGTATAGTACCTTCCGCCGTACGTGTGCTCTCAAGCCAAAACAGTTATAATAGCACAACGTTTCTCAGGCCAGCGGCAAGAAGAACCACTGACTTGTGGATCGAGGAAGTTGAATCTACGCATTATTTAGCCAACAGCTCCGCACCTCTTCTGTTGTGCACGCGATGGTCTTCACGTTCTGCACGGCCTGTACCAGCCCGTTCGGCAGGTGGTCCACGCCGGCCGGAATGGTAAGATGGTATCCCCGCGATGCAGAACACGCCACCTGTTTCCAGTCAAGCCGGCCACCGTGACGTTTTCGACAAAACCAGCAACCACGAAAGGCCGAGATCGGGCGCGGTGCTGAGCCACCAGCCGATCAATGCCAGCATCAAGATCGCTTGAAGAAACAGCGCAGCACAAAACCCGCCGACGAAAAAGCGCACAAAACGCGTCTCTCCAGGAAACAGGCAATAATGGATTGATGACACAGCGCAAGCTTGAAGGCGACGAACTCAACCGCCCCCCCGTGTCTGCCATTGTATCATGCCCTGTTGCGCGCACGTCGATACGAAAAACGCGTAAGCAGGGTCACACGGTTGTCGCTGTCGCCAAATGAAAACTCAAGGCCTGGACTCTACTCGCCGCCGGACGGTCGAAAGGAGAAAAACATGACAATATATCCGCACGCGCTTGATAACCTTGACGTGGTACCCGTTCTCCTCCGTCATAGAGTCTGCCGTCTGGTAGATGTCTTCCATGCTCTGTAAAAACGTCTTCCGCGCCACGTCCAACATACCGTCCACGTCGGGGCGAACGGCAAAGCACTCCTGCGGTTGTTGGGCCAAAGAGAACGTTTGGGGCACCCGGCAAGTTAGACACTCCCATATGCGCCCGCGCATAAGGCAGAGGATGAGAGCGTCACAAGTGCTCTCGTCCGCCGGACACCGAAGAGACGCATTCGTGGCAGGACCGGCTTAGCCCCGCCTAAAAGCCGGAACAGTGGCAACTGGCTGCAGTCACCGCGACATGATTCGTGCTCAATTTGGAAGCCGACTGAAGTGCTTCCATGTTGTCACCTATCGCCCACGCCTGCAACCACTACCACCACCACCACCACTCCGGACGTTTGACCAGGCAGTGTGAGCAGCCGTCGCCACGCGTTCCCACAAACTTCCATTACACCGACGGTTGAGGGAACCTTTGGTGCAGAGCATGGCCTTGGGCTCTTAAAAGGGCGTTCAAACAAGGCATCATTACGACCCTGACCACCCGCATCGCATGAGTAGTGGACAGGGCGCATACTTTCAATAAAATAGCACTGTCAGGGCGCAGTGCGGTTGGCCCGAAGGCAGCATTGTTCAAGGGCAAGCTGCTGCGTTAAGGCGTGTTCCTACGATAGCGCTCGTCAGAAGTGTACCTCGTATGCTCTTTAGCCCCTCAACGTAGGAAGTATGACCCGATCGACCCTGCCCTCTCCCGCTCCCAGCCACATGTACGAAAAATCGGCCAAACCTGGTGGCGCATCATCGCCGAGTTTCTCGAGTATGACGTACTCTCCGTCAGAACCGAGTCTAACCGCTCCAGCATCTTGTCGAGGCAAGGGTCTCGGAAATTCTGCAGAATGGCCTTCAGGAGGGGGCTGCCGCTACCTTCTCCCCGACCCTCCGTCTCTTCTTCGCCCCCCCCAGCTGGACTCCGGCGCAGTCCCGACCCTGCATGCCCCCCCATGCTAAGGTCGGCACCCCCTTCATGCTCGCTGTCTCTCATTCCTTCCTTCAAGTGTGGGGAAGTGCAGATCAAGTCGTTGGGGGGGGGGCACGCGTTGGGCTGGGTGGCGAACAAAAAGAGCGGGCAAGGGCTGGTGCCCAACACGGATGGGCTGCAGAAGCACGCGGTTGCACCAATGCCATACGGCACCATGAAACAACAGAAAACAAATACTGACGGCTTCTCCTCCCCCCCCCCCCATTTCCATAAAGCGAGCCGGTTGCCCTTTGACTTTCCCGCAGAACTCCTGATGTTAACAACGTTACCGGCGTCGTCTTCGCTGAAAGCCACTGGAGAATCAAGCCGGGCCCAGACTGCTACAGCGTCGTTCGCACGTAAAAGGGTAAGCTACATCGCTCAGCGAACACCCCCATCACCTCAAGAGCGTCTGCCAAGGGTTCCATGAGTCTCAGCGTGTGCCTCAGGCATATCAGCGTCGCGATGCTCCTCCCCGCTGTCACGGGCGTGACCTGCCTACCTCCGGGGAACCGAAGCGACGAGATGGGGTCGCCGAAACAAAAGGCGTCCGAGGGGCGCAGGGGTGCACTGCTTAGGCCGCTGCGATGCATGCAACCTGGGTCAACATCGTCGGTATACCACACACGGCCGTCGACAACAGGTGCTTGGAGTCATTAAAGGTCAATATATCATTATGTGTTGGTAGTAACCGAAACAATCATTGAGGTCACGGTATTCACGACGCTAGCGCCCGCCCCTCTCGCCCCTGGTTTTTTGCAGTGTCTTACTTGGGCACGGTGACGAGGTCGCTGAGCATGCGGTCTAGGTCCATCAAGCCCCCAAGGATCTTGAGAGTGCTCGTGAAAACGCCCTCCATGGTGAGGAAAAACGTGACGAGATCCAGACGTTCCTCAATGGTGGCGATGTCCTGTGCGAAACGGAGCACAACGACGGCAACCACAGCCTCAAAATGGGACGGGTGCCCCCACCCCACCTCAGGCGATCAAGGAATGCCGATAGAACCTCAAGTTTCGACACCAGATCTGTAGCTTGACACAATTTATGGCTGACAGCGACTATCTATCGGAGATTCCAGCCCTACCAACGTGTGAAGGCGTGTTTCCTGTCTCACCGCGGAGGGGCCCAGTATGGTGGAGCGAAGCAGTCTTGCGCCCACCGCCGTTCTCGTATGGTTGATCACGCCGAAGCTGCGCATTACATCCCCACCCCGCCAGTATGGTCGAATCACGGCAGGAGCGGACAGAAAAGCAAGCAATATAAGGCGAGTGAGGGTTTCGGGACTCCCGGAGCAACCCAACTCCAGGAGGCTTTTTGCGCTTGTGAGAGAGATTGCGGAGAAGGTGACTGTTGAACTCCCGGCGAAAACCCTGCCGCATGGGCATATTATACGCATTTCAAGCGCAAGCACGCTTAGCGATATCGCCTAACTCTGTAGCTTCGTTTTCGCCACACCTAGCACAATACTCTGGGTTCGCGGCGCGCAAGCGGGCTGGACGTTTCCGCTTGTGATGAAAAGTTCGGTTACTTCCGCCCATTCATGCGCCAGCATTCCTCTGTAGGCGACAAAACGAGATATTGTTGGAATTGACAGGTCAACAGTAGTTACACGAGAAACCCACATAATGCTGCTTGTAGCTGTGAACTCACAGGCTCTTCTTCTGCCCGCCGGAGCGTACGTCCGTGATAAGCTCGAGCTCTTTCGCAGTGCTGCGGTCGATGGACATGCTTCCATCCCCACCCGAGTCGGTGCGGATGCGGAGGCTAACTCCCCCGCCCAGTTCCGCCGGGCCGGAAAACGCAAAGGAAGGGAACCAAATGAGGATTCAACTGGACTGCGATTGATCGTTTAAAGTCTCATTCTAGGGTAGCTATTAATAGGGTAAATAGACCACCCTCTTTATCAAAGTGCGTTTTCGCTGGGCTCTGTTGCACGTACAGACAGGCGGTTCTGAGTAAACGTGACGACTTGCCGGACGAAAAATGGTGTTTGTTTTCTTGGAGGTCAAGGGGGGGCACTTCCGTCGCCATGGCGAATGATTTTCAGATGTCAGCGAAAACCACAGGCGTCGATTTCCCGTCTTGGTGTACAAGGTAGGTCGTCACACACCCACACACCTGGCATCAGCGAACGTGATACCCATGGCGTTCTCCACGTACCGCACCAGGCAGTAGGAGGCAGCAAGAGCCGTGTATTTGGAAACCATCTCGGCGTTTACAGAGCCGGAAGCCAGTCGCTTCAGCAGCTCCGCCCCCTGCGCAGTATTAGGGAGGGAAACACATCGACGCAGCTCAGCGCTGTCAACTTATTTACGATCCCGATATTAACAGTATGAACGGGCAAAGAGCGCGTATATATTGTACGACCAACGCGAAGCCAGCACGAAATCATGATCAGGTGGGAAAACTAATTTCTCAGCGGGAAGTCGAATGACTGGCTACCGTACGCGTAGTGCGCGTGATCGGGGACTTACCTGCCCCTGCAACGCATTCTAGCTCGTAGACAGCCATATTGGACGGGAAAAAAATACGTTTTGTGTACGGTAGGAAAAGTTGACAACCCGCACAAGGAGGAACGTGTATGCAGTCGCGTCCGCTATATCGTATAGGGCAGGTTGGTGCTACGAGGTTACCGGTCTCACAAAACGTAGCGGCGATGGAATCAGCCATATCGGCGAAGAAACAAACCAGGCATCCGTCCAGGAGTAACCAAGGACAGCTAGTATGTAGCAGCGACCGTCATGGGAGGAAGCGCACAGCCATCATCACATCATCACCTTGTCCTGGTCGAAGTACTGCCTGGACACAAACAGGACGCGCGACCGATCGCCGTGGAAGGCGCCCACCACCTTAGATGACAGCACGCGCCCGCGGGTGCTATCGTGCAGCAATATCTCATCGGCCTCGACTGCCTGCAGGGCGACCAGAGTCTTGGCGTAACTCTGAGAGTCTTGAACACAGCTCAGCTACGGGGGGATGGAGGGAACAGGGCAGGGAAGAAGGAGAGAGAGGTCGCCACCAACCGGAGAAAACATCCAAGCAGGGGAGGGGGGCTTCGTGTCGTGTGTCAATTCACTCCATGCTCCCTCGGAAGTATCAGCCCTTGCTGTCGTGGAGATACTCGACCTCGTGCCCGAGGTTCAACAACATGAAGAATCGAGAAAAAAAAATGAGGGGTTTTTCCACGGGTGCGCGCGGATCTGAATCCCAGACACCCCACTACCCCCCCCCCTCCTATATTGGAGGGAAAAACCGGGCCGTTGTGATCCCAGGAAAAAATGCGAGTACGAGTCATTTTTTTTAATAACCCCCCCACCCCCCCCACCAGCGAAAAAAAAATGGGGGGGGGTCTCCAAAACCAAGTGAAAAAATGGAACAAAAAACGAAAACATTTTTTTTTTCGCTCATTTCGTCCTGTGATCACAGCGATCCAGTTTGTTTTCCATTCTGACCTTCCTAGGAGTGAGAGGTCGTTTTCTCTTTTCGTCGCATACCCTTGGTTTTTCGCAGCTCGTTTTTCGACGTGAAATCGACGCACGGCGGCAGTAGTTTTGCATTTCTTTCTTCTTCGACTTTTGGGACCCATCTATAGCGACCAACAAAACGACGAGTTTTTGAGCCATCTATCAGTCGCCAATCGCGTGCCAAAGAGCGTGCCGCGTGCCACAAAACAATACCGACGAGTATCACCATGCTGCGTGCGTGTCGGTACAGCTCCTTGCATTGCAGTTCAGACGCATCCTTTACCCCAGCAGTCCGGACTGCTTCGTGTGGACCGATCCTCCTTTACGAGTACGCGTGTTTTATTTTCGCCGTTTTTTTCCCTCTGAAGCCCCACCACTAATACTATACACTGCAAACTAAACGTAACCCAACCCCAGTGTATGAGTCGATTGTCCGTCGGAACGTCAGTTCTACAAAACAAAGAGTATATCCGGGTACCACGGCTGTGACAAGCAGCAGCATACATTCGTATGTGTAGACTACGATGGTAATTGTATGTAAGAGTACTTAGGCGAACCGGAATAATGCCCGT
>MEHQ01002737.1:329670-351347 GCA_008828725.1 Saccharina japonica | reverse complement strand
TGCACGAAGTGAGACGTGGAAGTGTGGAGGGCGTAAGCTTTATTTTGACCCATCCGCCGGAGGATAAAAAAATAAAAAAATAAAAAATATCTCCACTTCCTGCAGGCCGCAGACTGTGGACGCTTTGAAGTAGCGAAAAATGCATACGAAAGTACAATATAAGAATCGGTCGCCCCGATGGTCTATTCATAGATAGATATATAGTGGTACCCTCGAATGCTACTATTAATAAGAGTTGTTTCTGGGGTTCGAACCTCACGTGGGTCGGACTTTTGAGTTTATTTTGTAATTTTTTGTAAAACATAATAAAAACGGAATCAACTAACTACTGCTGAGAGCGCCTATTAATAGTAGCGCGGGTAGGCGCAATTCGATGCGAGTCGACGAGGGAATAAAGGGCTGGAGTCTTCTCGCGATAAAAACACAAGGCAAGAACCGTAGTGGGGAGGAGGGAGAAGAGCCTACTTTGTGACCTCGGGTCTGAGTTATGAGTATATAGGAAGGAGGGAAAAGGAAGGCGAAGATAATAAATGATATGATGCAAAAAACGAAAAACAAAAAACAAATGTATGTACATCGCACCAACATGTGAGACAAATGAAGCGGGTTGCCGTGGGGTCGTGCCCGCAGAGAGTACGAGTCCCATGAAAAAGCCCTGTGGGACCTGGTGGGACTCCTACTGGCCTATACCGGCTGGAAGTCACGAAAACATACATACGAGTTTATATCCCTACTGATGCATTCCGCGTGCCAGCATATACGTATAGTTTGCGTACACAGCAGTACTCGAAGTACGCGTAGCAGCACGGCAGCAGGACGGCAGGAGCAGCAGCACGGCAGCATCAACAGCAGAAGAATAACAGGCACCACAGGTACACAGAGATGATATCATATGTATACACGAAGGCAGTTAGATAGGGTTTTCCAGGAAAATTCAACAACAATTATTGCCGTATACCAGGTATACCGGTACGGACCGCGGTATGTATGATATGATATACGTGCGAGTCGTACGAGTACTTCGCAGCAGTATAATAGTACTCTTGATGTACCCCTGTCCTGAAAACGTGAGATATAATAGTCGTAGACTCTGTAGAGATGCAACATGCAAGCGCCAAGGACACGACCTGAAAGAAAACGCGGCAAATCCATTAAATGCGTACCTCGGGTACTCGATGGTACGCCCGAAATGCACCCACCTATGATCACACATATCTGTCTGGAGGAGCTTATCTGCGCGTTGGGGTAGCTCTGCTTTGAACAACACGCACAGGCGCAGCCGCGCAACACAGCCCTTCATCGCGGGAGCAAACAGCTTCAACAACAAAGACAACAAGCAGAAGTCAATTTCAAATTCGAATCCAGGGTACACAAGAACAACTTCCGAAAATTCGAAAAACTACAAAAGATCCCCCGCGGACAGCATGTACTCGTACGTACTCTGTAAAAGTCCAACCTGGAGGAGGGATGCGTGGGCGGTGTCGATCACCGCGATGCAGGTCTCTCGCGCTCGATTCTCGACGATTGCGCAGACTTTCGTAGAAGATGCGAGTTCGCTGCTTCGTGAAGCAGTTGCTGCCGCTGAATTTACTGTGGACTTTTGGCCCGACGTGGGCGGGCTTGGTACTCGTGACCTAGAAGAAGACGCGTTCTTTGCCTTCTTCGCAGGCGGGAGCCTCGTTCTCTCCATAGCTAGGTACGAGTACTGCACGCGCTTTATCGTGCGGCACGAAGATACGCCGTTGGCAAAACTAACGGATTGTTTGCCCACTGAACTCAGCACCACAGGACCCCGCGCTCCGCACACACTCTGTACTACACACTCGACAGAAGATCATTTTTCGAACTTTCAAGTTTTCAAGTTTTCAAGTTTTTTAGAAACGGATGTTTTGGTAGAGATATGTAGAGGCTTGTTGTCGCAGAGACGGAAACGTACAAAAAAAAAATCTCCGTAGTCCAGCCTACTGCCTGCAGAACAAACCACCCCCCACGAACACTTGCGGTTCCGCTTCTATCGCCAAGGAAAGCACCAGAAGTCCCTGTGAGGGCGTAGGAGGCACGCACCGGACCGCTGAAGGCGACAAGGCCCTCGATCTAGAGCGGAGAAGTCTGCTGCTAACGTTCGGAACTTCTTCAATCGCAATCGTCTTTGAAAAACAGGCTTGAATTGAAGACACAGGTTGAAACTTGTGAAGCCCAAAATGGCGAGCAAAATGGAGACTCCGGCCGGAGAAGATCGAGCGACAACTGAAGCCGTGGTTGCTGGCGGTGGGTTCGACTCCTCCCGGCCTCCCTGCCGCTTCTTCCTTCTGGTGAGTACTTCCTTCTGTCGGCGCGCACCGAGAGAGAAAGGCGGGGTCTTGGAGATAAAGAGAAACGAATTATAACGTTTTTTCGGCACACCCTGTCGTAGATGCAGCAAAGATGCCGCAAGCCGCACGAGGGCTACTCGTACGAGCTGATACGAACACCTCTCGGTCTCGGGGAGATGAAACCTCCGTACATAGTGGGTTGTCCGCGCGAGCCGGCTCTCACGTCCTTGTCAACCCACGATCCCCCAGTTCCGAGAAGCCAGTGGGCCCGACCCGGGCGATGAGAGATTTAGATTTAGAGAGCGAGAAAAGAGAGAGGAGAGAGGAGAGCCTTTTTGCATCGTTTCAACCATGGTGCCCGAGCTCTCGTCTCTCCAAGATCATGCTCTCACCAGATCATGTCTCCGCGTGTCTCCTTGTCCCAATTCTGAATGTTATCCAGTACCGGTACCTGATGCGTAAGAGTCTAGTCTACCTTGCGCGAATTCCTCCAGAGCGCCAGCAGGCGGTGCGCTCATCCGTAGTAGCGCGTTCGTTCGCGAACTCCTCCCGGCAAGATCTCTCTCTCTCTGAACGGAGATGCGGCCGCCTGCCGCCCTCGCAGCGACGACATCCTCTAAAAAAAACAACAGACTACGTACGTACGTACAAAAATCCACACGCACCAAGCTCCGAATATCAGCCTGCCCGTTCTTCTTTTTCCATGTATCTTGTTTTTAATGTGGTGTGTGGTACCGCCTCCCGAAAAACGAAAAACCTTGCTTCCTCACGAAACGGGCGTCCACACGTCCACATTCATCTATCATACCCACTCTGTATCTGCACGTACTGATCATTCATCTACCTGGGTGTTGCTTCTGTCTGTTGCTTCGGGGTTGCTTCTTTTTTCTTTTTTTTTTCACACCCCCCCCCCCGTACGTGCGTAGGGCAAGTGCAAGTTCGGGGACTCTTGCAGCTTCTCGCACCAGCCTCGCGGGAGGCTGCCGGTGTGCAGGTTCTTCGAGAAAACGGGCGTCTGCCGCTACGGGCAAAGCTGCAAGTTCCTTCACGGGGCGTCAGCGGGAGGCGCGCCTGCTACGCCTGCCCACGCCACCGCCGCACCAGAGGGGGCGGCCACGTCGGGGAGTTCTGGCTCGCCAGCTGCTTGTGGTGGTGGTGCTGCTGCTGCCTGTACTTCTCCTGCTGCTTGTGGTGCTGCTGCTTGCGGCGCTGGAGCCGCTGGAGCCGCCGCAGCAGCCGCGGAGTGCAGAGAGGGCGAGCACAAGCCTGATGCCGGGGATAACTGCGGCATCTGTCTCGAGAACATCCCTTCCAGCGGGAAGCGCTTCGGCCTGCTCAACTGCGACCACGTTTACTGCCTAGGTACGTTGCTGGCGTTGGCGAGAGGGCGGGCGTGCGTGCCTGTCCTTGACTTTCGTTTGCCTCTCATGATATGATTTGTACGAGTAGATATATGGTCTGCACGAACTGCTACATAATAAGACGCACGAACGAATCTACTCGTCGGCCGTATGCGTATACCATTCCAGGTAGGGTGTATGATACGTATGATACGTACCAGGTCTTGGCCAGGTACGTATAATATGTAATTCGAAGTACGAGTTGATAGTTTTTTTTCCGGGTGTTTTTCTTCGTTCCGTACTGCTGCTGCTGCTGCTTCTGCTGCTGTCGCTGCTGCTGCTGTGCCGTTGCCGTCCTGAAGGGGACTTGATGGTGTGCTTCATCGTATCCGATCAATCCGTATACATACCGGTGCACGTATATTCATACTACGAGTACAGTATAACAGTAGCAGCAATATCGTAGTACCAGTACGTACGTATATACGTAGGGTTCAGACGCGTTGTACCCATTAAATTATTACTGGTATTATGATACTGATACATATGTACCAGGTATGGTGTATGGTACAGGTACCTGGTAGCTGGCTGGTACGAACCGCTGTACGGGTATACGATATGTACCAGGTACGTACATACCGGTATTGAACACTGTTCTGACGGCACAGCTCTGCAACATGCAACACGAGACACGAGAGTGAGTGTGGTACCGGTACAGTATGTACAAGAATGCGTTATTGGCTTCAATAGTTGTAGTCGTACTCCACATTGGTTGTACCTGCTCGAATCATATAATATGCCTCGTAGACTTGTCGAGTTACAGGCTACTCGCCGTGTGCTTGCGATGTTTGATGTTGAAAAATGCCCCGCCCATATTCTCGCATACCATTCCGAGTTGTATTTGGATCCTTGCAGTAGCTGGCAGTAGAGTCCATTTTATTTTATTTTTCTCATAATAATAGTTTTTTTTTTCACTGCTGCTGTGGCTGGCTGTGGGGTTGCCACGCATCACCGCACGCCACTCCTCTTCCCCGCCACTCTGTTTGCCCTCCCTGCTGCTGCTGCTATAGAAGCACTCGCTGATCATTCAAAAGCCGACGATTAGTATGCTTTCTTTTGGCTTGGAGCAACCCTCCAGCACGTGGCGGCCTCACAGCGTTTTGAAGTCTCCACAATGGCGGAACGAGGAACCCTAACGAATGCCGGGGGTGGCAGGATAGTTCAAAAACTCATGCATAAAAAAACAAAGTGGTTGGGACTCAAAAGGCCCAAAGGGTTCCGAAAAACTAGCGCCGTCGCTGTCTGTAGTTGTGCAACTGACTGTGATCGCCTTGCAGAATTGAACTCCTGGATATCCAGACCATAGGTTCCCCCGTATCGCACTGCGCCGTATTGCGGGCCGCTGTTGCACTAAAAACGGCTCGAATCCACTACCCGGGTCGCCGGGCATTGGACCCACCATCCAGGTCACCGAGCACTCGGTCGCCCGCCGGGGTCGTCCTTGCACGCTGGCGGCGTTGCGCCACTCGCGCGCTTGAGGCACCAACGGCTGAAGTTTCATTCATAGCTGTATCAAGACGATATAATAACGACCATCCCGCACTAGTTTTGTGGCGAAACTCCGGATTGGCGTGGCAACTGTATGCGGTGTGCTGTGCTTTTACCCGTCGTCCCTTGCTGTTGCCGCGCCTCGCGCCCCCTCTCTTTCGCGATGTGTTCCCGTCCATGGTCCATGATGCCACCCCAAAAAGAATGCCTCCGTACGTGGCGCAAGAGCAAGGGCCCCCAGAAAGACATCAGCCGGACGTGCCCCGAGTGCCGGAAAGTTTCGTTTTTCCTGGTGCCGTCGAAGGAGCACCTCAAGGGCAAGGCCAAGCTGAAGGCTATTCAGGCCTACAAGAAGGGCCTGTCCAAGCTCCCGTGCAAGTGAGAAGGGCAGCAAATATATACGTGGTGTAAAGTTGGATGTTGACAGCCGTGTCGCAATGTTTTTTCCCCGGCATGGTACTTACGTACCTGGTAGGTGATTGCAGGGGATGGTGGAGGTTCTAGAGGGGTAGGTTAACGCTGGGTCAGCCGGGCCTCTAGTCTAATGCTGTACTCGAAGGTTTCCCGGACCCTTTAGGCTCTGCTGCTTTTGCTAAGGTAACGTCGACGCTACGGACCCTTGGGCTACTTTGACTTGTTTAATGTTTCCCGCAGCAATCGGTTCCCGAATCATGTCGGGAAGTTTCATATAAACGGCTGCTCGTAAGGATGAACCAACAGCGTGCTCCGACCATGTTTTTGTATCGCCTACTACCGTATGTTGTCGGCTTTTGCCCTAACGCGACGTGAGAGGCAAGAGCGACGGTGAGATCGGGAGGGGTGGACAAAGGGTGATAGTGGATCTCTAAAATGGGGGTTTTGTCTTGGTAGTAGTATGTTGACCCTCAGATCGAACCCTAACCCGAACCCTATGCCAGTGGTCAGTGCTTGCTTGGCCAATCAGAGTGCCTAATTAGCTACCTTAGGAAGATCCACTAACAGTGTTTGTCCACTACTGGAGATCGGCCCGCTCTCCCTCTAACCCCACCCTCCCAATGAGAAGCCTTATTCCCCTTAAACGGCTATTTCCGCAAAAAATATATCCGACACGAGCTTGATTTCCTGTACTTTACTTTGCCACCGCTAACGTGGGTACTGCTGTTTCCAAAAGGTTAACGTATTTATTTTATCTTGGTTTCACTCGCCGCCATTGTGGATTTTCTCCTATGCTTTTCCGTTCAGGTACCACAAGTCGGACAACAGCAACGTCTGCCCGTTCGGCGCCCGCTGCTTTTACGCCCACCTCGACGCGCACGGAACCGATGTCAAAGACCGCCCGACACCGCCTCCTCCGCAAGGGGCTCCTCGCCGCTCGTGCCCCTACCTAAGAGTTGGTGGTAACAGGGGCGGCGGTAGGGGCGGCGGCGGCGGTGGTGGCGGTGGCGGGTATCGAGGGATGGGGCATGGAGGCGGCCGCGAAAGCTTCGACAACCTCCGCCACTTGTACGCGTTCGATTTTGAAGGTGAAAGCCGGACTTGGGGGGGGGGGGGGGGTCAGAATATGCAAAAGATGAATCGTCTACGAGTATGTACATACGTATTTAGATATTGTTCCTATGTCGGCAGATCTACGATGATGCGGTAAGATTTTCGATAGGATAAACATTTTTTATACTCGTACATAGAGTGCAGGGTACTCGTAGTTTATCGTATAGTAGGATACCGGAACGTTGGGTACTCGGGACGCGATCGTATCTTTCGGGCCATGCAGCCTAAGTCATGATCAGCTTATCAGGGTAGCCAAGCAAGCCCCACTTGAATTCACCATCGCCATCACCACCGCTCTCCAGAGCACTTCGGCCAAATAATCGCCTTTTTTTTCCAACCATTTCTTCTGTTCTATTGAACAACACAAGTGAAACCTCACGGTCACAGGGTGTCATCATCCACCTGCGAGTCTCTTTCTTGAGGCATCGCCCTCATCAACGTTCTTACAGGCAGCGCTTTCGGAGCACCTTTTTTTTGTGTGTGCGTGCGTGTGTGTGCGCATGCATGTGTGCAGACGCGCGGGGAATTTCAAAATGGGAGTCTGTTTTTCGAGGTGACACGACGGTGCTGGTGTTGTATAATATTTTGGCGTGTCTCATCCGCGCTCAGGCATGTAGTTTTTTTTTCTTACTGGGAACTTTCCGCTGTACACAGCAGCAGTGATGGCCTTTTCGGTTTGCGGCGGGTTGTGGTGATCGGGCCTTGTCGTGCGACGCTCAACGCGGAAGGTTAGGGGGTGTACTTGGGGTTGTCTTCGTGGGCGTACCAATTGGGAGGCTATACGCACGTACTCGTATATATGGCGCCGCTTTTGGGGCGGTGTGGCTCTGGAGGTACATTTCGACAGGGGTCGGTGATTTTCTTGAAGGACGTGACAGGCGGGCACGTTTTCGATGGTCGCCCGGTTGCCTTTGTTCGCGGGGCTGGGAATCGCAAGCCAGAGAGTTTGGTTTTGCTCGACGCCTACCCGGGGTCGGTATGCCACCTTCACGACCTTGGCTTTGTCCTCACAGACAGCAGTAGTTGAACACATTTCTAGGCACACGAGAGTTGCACACTACAACAGAGTTGTGCTGACAGACACCCTAATTTATGTTGGGTTTCGTGATATCTGTATCATTGGGTTCACCCCCGCTTGCTCAGTCTCGAAAGGGATGCGTGGTCAATGGTCAAATGACTAAAGCAAGCAACAAATGAGTAGCCCCCCTCCCCCCTCTGCTCCGTCTCGAAAGGGATGCGTGGTCAATGGTCAAATGACTAAGGCAAGCAACAAATGAGTACGCCCCCCTCCCCCCTCTGCTCCGTCTCGAAAGGGATGCGTGGTCAATGGTCAAATGACTAAGGCAAGCAACAAATGAGTACGCCCCCCTCCCCCCTCTGCTCCGTCTCGAAAGGGATGCGTGGTCAATGGTCAAATGACTAAGGCAAGCAACAAATGAGTACGCCCCCCCCCCCTCCCCCCTCCGATACTTAGCCTTCTCGCTCCTCCTTCCCGCGTTATCCCTTTTGCTGTTTCTGCTGTAAGTTATGCCGGGTAGTATTTTGAAGCAGTATTGTGCCCATAGCGTGGATGCAGTTGTAAGAGGCTGAGATGTCACCGACTGGTCGTTTGCTGCTCACAGTTGTCCTCCGCCGTGTTGCTCCCCTTCGCTTCGCCGCGTGCGAACCAACCACCCCGAAACGTCCGTGCTATTAATACCCCTCTTGAAACGTTCGTGCCAGCCACCTCGAAACTTGTGTGCTAACTTTGAATATCTGTTTTCGCCCGTGCTTCCCCGCTGCTTGCTTGGTGGTGGACGGCGACTCGCGGCGACTTTCGCCTTGCTGCATCAGTAGCGAATATGCACCAGTCGCAAGGACGGCAAATTAATGCGATCATGCGCCTTCAGCAGCTCATGATGGACGCTGAGCACTTTTAGAGGCTGAACTCCGGTAGCAGGCGTTTGGAGGGCACGGCAGGGCTCGAACAGGCAATCCTCGCCGGCATTTGAAGGCCTGCGATTGGTTGGCAGCCTTTTTTTTTGTTTTTTGACAACCACACTTGTGTGCTTCAGCCGCGGGAACCCCCTGCGCAGGTGCAACATGTGTCTTGTATACGATATCTTGTAGCGTCTGTGTTGATTTTGTTTGTCGAGGCTCACGCGAAATATAATTGTCTTTTCCCCTCTTTTTGTGTGTTTTTTTGTTTTGGGCACCGGGAAATGGTGGGACGAAGAGAATGAGTGGGAGGGGGAAAAAAAAATAACTTTGGGGTACCTTGGACACTCGGGTTTTGGTTTTACAGGGAGAATACAGTACAGTTTGCATTTCGTAATTATTTATCGAGGTACCGGTGGGAAAGCATCACTTACGCGCGGCGCATGGCGGGGAGGGGGGTGCCCGACGCGGCCTTGCGCTGTAACGCTCCTCTGAGCAGATGAGTGTTGCCAGAAAAATGCGGTGCAATGACACACATTAAAGATGTGCGCCTCGAATAGGCACAAGTGTCAATGTTTCTTAGAACCTGGTTCTTAGCGGAGTCGGGGAATTTGGGGGGTGTGGGGGGGGGGTGCGTACGAGGGGGCCCGTGCGAGCTGTATGCACCGGGAAGGGAATCGGGGATGACAATATGAGCTTGTTTTGCGTTCACGGTACGAGACGTGCTGTATTAATTTTTCAGCACGCGGTCGAGACAGGCCGATTTGTTTATGGGGGCCAGAGAAGCGTGGGTGGCCGGCCACGTCAGCAGTGCACAGCAAGTGGCGACACAAAATAAACGTCTTGTTTCTTTTCTGTACGTCTGTCTGGTCCGGTTTGGAGGTGCCACATCAAAATGCGAGTAAATGTAGCGTAAAGTAAGACCCCAAATCCTAAAATAGAAATAGGGATGATGAACACAGGTGAACGGGCGAGAGCGGTTTGACCACAAGGGGGCAGCCCTCTCTGTTCCATCGATGTACGTTCTTCGGGATTTGCCCCGCTGTGAATTGGGGCGTCGCGATTCTTCGCCGCGGATGTAATAAATTGCGGGCCGTTGAGGATTTGTACGTGGCTCGCTGCTTAATCCCTAGTGAGCGTATTGTGGGGGGGCCGACGGGGGGGCTGCTGGAGGCGAGGGGTACACTTGGGAAAGCCAACTCCCGAGGCCGGCGGGTACCCAATACCCAATACATAAAATACGAAGAGCCCGTGAGTGGACCCTGGCATGCCGCAGTTACTTTTAAAAAAAAAACGATTAAATCTCGCATCGGGTCAATAGTCGAAAAATATATAGAGAAAGGGGAGGGAGGTTGGAGGTTAGTGATGCAGGGGTTAGCAAATGATGAGAACGAGCTCGTTTAGGCGGAGGTCAATGTTGTTGTTGCGGGGCGCCACTCTCCCGCCCGTTTTTTTACCTTGTTTTTGCTGGACGCTTTTCGTCGCATTGAAATATTTTTTTTTTCTCTTTTTTTTTTTCGAACTTTTTTTTTTTTTTGTGGATCTTCCTCAGGGTTAAAAACGAAGCGATGGCCCGGAGCTCCATGTTTTTTTTGTTTTGTTTTTGTTGGCAAGCTCGAGACAGGGCTTGTGGTGGGGCTTGCTTGGCCCCACGCTTTTGGCGATTACGAAAATGACGGCTTAGTTCGGCAGATGAAGGGGCGGGAGCAGATGGGGAGAAGTTCGGCCAGGCGATATGCGGAGCACGTTCTGAGCCAATCGTAGAGACCTTCCTTAGTATACCTGATACTCATTTCATTGTCTCTTATATTATGTTATATGCAGTGCGTGAAGCTAGCTGCACCTTTTTTCTTCTTTTTTTCTTGCGGGGGCACAATTTAGTGCTCCAAAGCCAACGGGCGAGCAGTCAGTGGTCGCTCCTCCGAGTAGCCCCGGTTGAATGGAGGGACCGCAATCGTGTTGGTTATGGGACTATTCAGGCGCATCAGTTAGAGGGGGGATAGTTGTAACCATTTTCGGCGTTTTTTGTATTGGCAAGGCGAAGGCGAACTGAGAGAGAAGTCGCCCGCTGTATTTTATCGAGTACACGGAGAGTATTTTACTGCCGTTCGATCATTTGGAGGTAGCGGACCCCATTGTCGGCGGCGTTGAGTACCATGGACATCGTTCAAGCGAGAGAACACAGCACGTTCCTCAGTGCAAATACATGCTACCATGTTTAGTTTTTTTAGGTGGGAGCGTGCGTGATGAAACATAAATGAGTGGCGCATTTTGCGTTTGGGGCAGTGCTTGTACGATTTGGTTGGGCTGCTTGCACGTCGAATTGCAGTGCAGAGTTGTCGGCACCTCGCTCTTTTCGAGGGCTACTTCGATTTGCGTTATTTCTGTTCCGGTGCGAGACCCTCACGGTTCTGTTATCTTCAGGGGCGCGTGCCGATTTAGGAATTGTAATCTCATAAATGATCAACTAACTGCCGATCGGTGCGATCGGTGTAGGTGCTCTAGTCGTGCATATATTATGTGCTTGGGTGATTGTGTAGAAGGCGAGGATTTCGGGATTCCCTTGTGAGGGTAAGAGTACAGAATATCCGTGGCAAATAGGGTGCCAACCTTAAGCGTGGCGGGTGGCACACGCCGAAGGCCCACTACAGCTGAGGTGCATCATCTGGGTCATTGTCGTCAAGCCTAATGAGAAAGAAAAAAATCACCAAGGAATGTGTGTACGTGGTTTTTTGCTCCGCCACCCAGTAAATAATACGTCTGCGATTGTTTCGTCTCCTCGCGCATGTATATCCTTCCTCGCGACGTTTTACACCTACCTCTATTCCGACTTCATGGTGTGGATATTTTCAGGCAGGAAAAATCGTTTAGCTCATGCGCCCGGGTGAGACCCGTATATTCCGCAGGATCTACTGTGCGAAATATAGTGCACATATTTCCTGGGTTGGATCTGTACAGTGCAGATCATTCATAACGTCTCACACGGCAGGCCATAAACTGTAGTAGTACGAGCTGGGTTGGCCAAGATTCGCTTTTTAATTGGCCAGGCACTTTCTCAGTCCGTTTTTTTGAGTTTTGATCTGAAAACTTGACACATGATTCTTAATATTATACGAAGTACAAGTAGTCTCCAAAGGGATTTTACCTACTGCACCTTTATTTAGTTTTTTTTTTTTGTTTTCGTGAACTAGGCACTTTGTTGATTTATCTTTCGAATTGGGTTGTTGTTATTCTTTTTCTCTTGAGATGTGGGAGGGAGTTGCCATTGGTTCGGCACGCCACCGTCGTTACTGGCGGTTTCACATGTGCATACCGGCACTGCTGTTACTCCGTGTAACAGCCCGATTACTCCGCGTAATCGTCCTATTACTCCCTCCCTTGGCCCCCTCGACTGGGGCCTACTGTACGGTCTCGGACGACCGAGTAACCCAAACGGTCTTCGACCATTCAGACTCCTGACAGTAATTCATAACAGTCATAAAATATCAATTAACAGAATGTTGCTTCGTAGCAACTCCTTCCCTCCCACCTTCGAAAGAAAAGGGGTGGATGGGCGGGAGAAACTACGGAAAAGGTCTGGTTGATTGACCTTCAATCACCAGGAACGTTTTTGCTCTTGATTACGTAGTTCACTGATCAGCTACACAGTCGTACGCGTCCGGCTTGAGATGGCTGTACTTCGCGAACTTGCGAATACTGATTCCATGAGCAATCCTCTCATGGTTTTTGTCATGTCCACCTCTTGGACTCATATCAATCACCTTGGGAATTATGAACGCTTGATCTGCTCAAGCTTGTACGCGTTTCGTTTCGAGTAGTACCTGACCTCCTCAGGGGTATATTCTCTCTCATCAATCAATCATAGAATATTTCAACCTCTAAATTCTTCCGTCTCAACAAAAACACAGCTTGTTTGTCGTTCTTCTGTTCCAGAATGTCCTCACAAGCCTCCCCATTTCAGAATAATCCGGAATTTGATTTTGGCCACAACTGCCAGAAAAAAAAAACTCAAAAGGTGCGGCAGGCAATGCCGTTGTCTTGCCCTGAACTAAGACGTATACGTACAAACTTCAGGCAAAACAAACACACCCCACACGAATACGAATAGTTTTGACGGATATTCGCGAAAACTATCCGTTGAATCTTGGTTGAATAGGTAGTATTTGTCCACGGACGAATATTCGTCCCACATTTTGGTGAGACTATTCGTCCACGGACGAATACTCGCCCCACGTTTTGGAGAGGCTATTCGTCCACGGACGAATATATTCGCCCATGTTTTCGAGAAAGTATTCGTCCCTGGACAAATATTCGCCCACATTTTGGAGATACCATTCGTCCACGGACGAATATTCGCCCATGTTTTTGAGAAAGCATTCGTCCATGGGCGAATATTCGCCCCATGTTTTTGAGAGGGTATTCATCAGACGCCGACGAATGGTTTGCCCACGTCAGATTAATACTTTCCGCACGAATGCTGAAATACCCGTGTGGTGACCACAAAGTAGAAAAAAGGGAAAGTGCATGAGAGCTGCGGGGCTCGAACTCACGTCCTCCACACAATTCAGAGTTGCACACATCATTTTTCATGTATACAACCCTGCCCTCAAATATAAGGGCGGTTTTTACATTCATTTTGAATCCAAACGGTCCTTATATTTAGGGACATAGTGGTACCTGGTGGCATTTTATATACGCATTTATTTTTAAGATTTATTAAGCTTACTATTTCTACGAGTACAGCAGTATATTCCTGTTACTGCCGTTTATCTAGTATTAGTGCTTGGGTCCTCGCCTGGTTTTTCGCACTGCTGTTAGAAAGCCCAAATTAAATACGTTCGTACTGGTACTTACTACGTACGTATCACGAGAGGGTATTCGTTCCACGGACGAATACTCGCGAAAAACATCCGTCGAATAGGTAGCATTCGCCCACAGACGAATATTCGTACACGTTTTCGAGATGCTATTCGTACACGGACGAATATTCGCACACGTTTTCGAGATACTATTCATCCACGGACGAATATTCGCCCCACGTTTTCGAGATACTATTCGTCCACGGACGAATGTTCGCCCCACGTTTTCGAGAAAGCATTCGTCCCATGGACGAATATTTGCCCCGCGTTTTTCAGAGACTATTCGTCCACAGACGAATATTCGCCCCATGAACCGAACTTGAAGATTCGTATTCGTATTCGTGCGTGGTACAAATGAAAATTGGAGTGAGAATCCCACATTTTATGCTTCTCCCCGCAGTATCTTGACTTTGTATAGGGAATCTTACGTACGTCATATCTCTTGATGATCGGCGAATTAGGCGATGGTGAGGATTTTAGTCGATTCGTCATGCCTCAAGGAAGATACACACCGTTTTTGAGCGAAATCCGCAACACGAGGGTTGTGGAGTTTAGTATACCAGATAGACTCTAATATCGACATACCAGGTACATATATCTTGTTTAACTAAGGCATGGTCTTTCTATTTTTTCTGCATCTAGTTTTTGACGAAATTAACTCGGATTTCGACAATTCCAACGTCGGCCAATGCGCTGTAAACTCAGAAACACACAGCTACTAATAACTTTGCGTCGTAATATTTCGAAATGATTGAGAAACCGCCGGACGAGTAAAAATGTCATTCTTGGCCAGCCCAGCTCGTAGGTGATCTACATTATCATTAGATCATGATCTGATCGATATGTGCAGTGTTTGAAACGTCGAAACTGCTGCCTCCTTTTAGCGACACAACATTCCTTGTACTACAGGAGTCCCACTTGACAAACCACCCCGTGTTGACCGTAGCTATCAATATTCCTAAGCTTGGGTACGCGATATATCTGCCGTGAAATCAACTACGTCATGATCAGTCATCACTCAACAATTGACCATCCTAACGTTGATGTTTTCATTCTACCGTCACAAGCCCCTTCGACGAAAGCTACCTGGCATCACTTGGACCAAGAAAAACGCAGGCGCACAATAAGGGGTCATCCCATGTCACCAGTGGGTATCCGCCATCTCAATTCTCAAATATGCCCGACCGTGACATTCATGCTATTGGGGGCATTTTTATCCCCACCGACTGCACATCGCCGTGTCATCCCGTGTGATCAATGCAAAACCGATCACCATCGGCCTCGACCCGTCTTGAAGCTCGCCGCACTGAAGGACTCCCTAACATCGTTCTTCGCAGCGCGTCGCAGCTCTCTGCGCTTGTCTTTGATCCCGGTTCGAAGCGTTTTTAGCTTTTCCTTCAGCGCCCTGGCTTTGATATCTTCTTGGGGCGGGTGCAGTTGACCCTCAACGATGCTACCTTCCGACTGAGCCGCCTGTGTGACCCCTGTGTGCGACTGCACTGCTCGCTCCACCCGTTTTAGACTTTGAAGGTGGAGCCGGATCCCCTATAAAATGCGCGAGTATCGCAGGGAAGTGGGATAAATAAGCGCGACCGTAAAATATATATCAGAGGGTAGCCGTATGCGTGAAGTAGTCGGGTATCAGACAGGGTTGTTTTTCTAACCTTTAGTGACCTTTGACAGCGGGTGCCATTACGCGTTTTTCAGGAGCTTGCATCTGGAGTATGTGCTTGGATAAATATATTTTCAGTTCGAGAATGAAGGCCTGGCCTCGCCACTGAAACCTCCTACCTTGAGCTGTTTGATCCGGTTCTCGTCTTCTCGTTGTTCCCAGTCCTTCAGAAACACCTCGCTGATGTCGGCCGGACGTGCTACTTCGTCTCTAACAATCGCCTCCGTCCAACGTCCCCTCTCCTGTTGTCCCGAGTTTTCATGCACGGCAGTGTCACAACAGTGCGCAACAGCGCAGTGGGGACGTTGACGCCAATCAGTGCAGTGTGGTTACTGATGCTCACAACATACTACTGTATGCAAGTACCCGTGGTATTGATATTTGGCGGGGCGTTAACTTCTGTGTTACAAGACGAATATACTCGTAATGATTCTTGCATTTTAGAGGATCACGAAGTATATGGACATTAACAAACGAATGCTCACAACGCTGAACACTTCTGAGTGTGTGCGGTAGGCATGCCTGCGGTACCGAGGATACGTAAGAGACAAAGCTCCATGCCAAAAAGCTCTGAGCAATGTGTCTGTATTGAAACGAAGGAACTCACCCCTTCCTGATCGACAGAGAGCTGAAGTAGAAGGTCGCGCTCGCGCATACGATTGCTGGTGCTTATGGCCTTCCTGTGTTGGCATGCATGCAAGGGGTGGGGCATCGGCATGTCGAATACGAAAATACGAGTTTAGACGTAAGAATCGGCACGAACCGTTCACTAAGTCCTCCCGGGAGTGCGCAGAGTACGTACTCCGTCCGCATACTCAAAACCTCCATTCAATTCGTACTATAATACGTACGTACGGTCTCGTACAATGCTCATACAGCAGTACGACAGGTACGCGTCTCCTTGTAAAACAATGTCAACATGCGCACACACGTGTACAACAAAGCAAGGCATTGTGGTGCTGAACGTATGACGTACAACAGACCTTATGCTGTTGTCGTTCGCGTGCTTCCGCCACTGGATGTGCGCCAGTTTGATGTGAAGATCGCTCAACACGTTTCCGTCGCCTGCAAGCGTCCACGATTTCACAGCGCTTTCGTTCGAATCGTTGGGTGTGCGACGCCGACGACTTCCCCTCTGGGCCGGAGTGCAAGATCTTGAGTCCCCGCGCGTACTCGTTGGTGTATGCGCAGCGAGGGGGGGGAGGCATGGGCGAGCAGAGTCCATCGCAGTGCGAGTTAGCGCTCAATTTATTCGTGCCGAAGAGCACACCTTACAAGTGACCCACCGGCCAGCCTACGCCAGCAACTCTTGCGCCCTGCACCACATGAATGGCGCACTGAGTCGTGGAGCCGTCTGCTGCTGCGTACTTTATTACTGCTTCAGAGTCTAGAGTCGAGGATAATATAGGCGGGCCCTCTGCGGCGGAATCACACGAAACGACACACGTTCTCCGTGTGTTCTACTATATGCGGCGAAATTAATATCTGAATAAAGCCTCATCATCATGTGGAACTCCCTGATTCCGTGTTTGCCTTTTGGTTGATGTACGGTAGTTCGGACGTTGGGGTAGACGAGAGGGCGCACTATCATCGCGCGATTGAGAAGGGTGTCCCGCAGCACTTGGATGGGCAATTGCTCGTCGATTCTGAGTGGGTAAAGCAAGAGCCAGGCCAAGATTTTGAGCTCATTAGCTTCGAAACCAAACGACTTTTTTGCTGTTGTTCTTTAGGCCTGTTTTCGGGAGAGAGGATGGACATAGGAGAGCTCCAGGTGCCCCTGGAAGGCTTCGAGGACGTCACGCCCATTCCCCAAGACGATGGGCCTGACCCGGTGGCCTCGATCGCCTACAGACATAATTGTGAGTAAAGTGATTCGGACCATCGGCAGGGTATAGCTGTGCGAGCAGGCCTAGAAGGAGATAAGACTTCGCAGAACGAAATCGCTCGCACTCGTACTCGTTTACCCTTTTTACCACGCTGCGCTCCTGGCTCTCTGGCTTCTGTTCTGGCTACGGTCCCGGTCCCGACAGTTGACTATCAATACGAGTACGTACGACTGCGCGTGTTCGTATCGGGTATACCTGGTATCACATTGCACCCTGCTTTTCCCCCGAAATTAGTTCATTGCAACCCATCCCCAACCCGTCCGTCTCCAACCTAGCCCTTTATTTCACAAATCGGTGATAAAGCCAGCTGTGTACCAGGTACGTACTCGTATAAAATATTCAACGGGTGCAGATGAGGATTGCAGTACGAGTGCGTAGGGCGCCACCCTCTCGCTGACTACCGGTGGTATACCCGGTATGCGACTGATGTCGGCCGGCCTTGGGCCTTGGACGCTTCGACGAAGTCTGGAGTTCTTCCACACGGGTTGCCTCCAGAGCCTCGAGCTATAATACGAGAGATAACACGTTAACACAGCAGACGCGTCGGTCCGTCGCGGTGGAGCCCCGCGTCATCTCGGGCGGGTAGGGGGCCCTCGTGCCAATGTTGGACGAATGTTGCTAACGCCTGCAGACAGTTCGCGGAAACCCTCAGCAGAGGCAAAATACCAGAGGGTACTCGTACTCTGTACGTAGTTGTCACATGTTGATAGTTAATATTTCTACGGTATATACCGGTTAGCTATTTGCGCACTCTGGTTCGCTGATGGGTATATTATATGCGGCTCAATCAAACCTACGAGATAATTTTTCCAAGCGCCACAGGCCACAGCGTCCCGAACCGGCCGATTCAACTTCATACATGCACGAGTAGAGTTATTTTCAAACACAGCATCCAAGCCAGCCGAATGAACCTAGAGTCTTACCGAGCACAGCATCCCAGCACTTATCACTGGTATAGGGTTAGGGTTCGGGTCGGAGGGTCGGCTTTAGGCGGCAAGCACAGAATCCCCGTACATATTCACCATGGATGTGTAACCACGTATCGGCAAATCGTGTGCGTGTAATATACCAGTTATACCGCATGCACTTTTTTTGGCACATTTATATCCCCTCCTCCGCCGGCCGCGGGTCTCTTTTCGCGCTCCCGGTTGCACGCTTGGGCCTCCGTGACGCGTGCTCTACGCGTCCAAAAAGGCGTCCAAATTCGCGCAAGCTGGCTCTTTTTCCAAGGACTCGTGTTTCGCGCCGCCGAGCCGCTCAGGACGATGGAAACCCACCGCACACTTCCAGCTTTTCGCTCGGCTACTGCTGTCGTATCTGTTATGCCACTGTCGCGCCCAAGCTCTCGAGCTCTCCACTTTGTGGCAGGCGCGTTATATACCACAACAGCAGTCGCAACATCAACATCTTCATTTCTGTTGTGCATGTGACGGACGGTGCTTCGGTTTTTGTGCCATGTCTCCTGTCCTAGGAAATGCGGAAGGTTGCTTACTGTAGCACTTGTTCGAGGAAATGGTTGATACACACTGTGTACGAGACGACTACAACTAACCCTAAGCCTACAGTAAGCCTAAGCCAATCGACCAACCCTAAGCCTAAGCCAAAGCCAATCAGAGCAGCCCTAATTCTCTAATTCTGACCCTAAGCCAATCAGATCAACCGAAACCCTGACCCTAAGCCAATCAGACCAACCCTAACGCTGACCCTAAGCCAATCAGACGAACTCTAAAAAAAGTGGTCAGCTCTACTGGAAATAGGAACGAACACATGAAAAGAGCGGCGCAATTAATTGGATGCTGCGCAGCACCCACAATTTATCGGATTTTCATTTATGAAAAAACGCGCAGCCACCGTACTCACTACAACAACAGCAGCGGTGCCACACCACCCACAGCGCCAGGCTCTGACCTATGGGACAGCCACGGTGCTTTTGTGTTTGTGCAGTGTTCAGCAGGAGTTTCAATCGCGACCACATTTTTGCGCCCAACTTGAAAATCAAACACACATCGTCGAACCTCGTCCTGTGATCACCCGCTTATATATGTTGCCTGCTGATGATAGATACGTAGTGTTCCCCCTTTTCAACTTGCGACATCCCCGTGATTTCAAGGCAGTCGCATCCCGAATGGAAACCCTTGTGATAGATAACCGACTAACTGGTACCGGTACGTGATACCCAGTAATATCATACCTGACGCATTTTTGGTGGGTTACCTTTTTTACTACTTGAAACAAGTAGAAATAGATCCCAACACTATTTCCAAGTAATTGCTCCCCAAAAACGTGGGTAGCGGTTTCCAAGCGGTAAAAGGCTTTCGAAGATAAACCATGTTAACATAGTAAAACTTTCCCTCGACGTCTTTCATCGGATCATTTTTTACTTGTTGTTTGATAATTCGTTATTTCGCGCACGGTTGTCTACATCCGATTGTGTCGTGGTCGTCGCGGGCGCGGGCAGACAGGGTCGCGGGCGACTACCTGCGGGCGTTCCAGGCCTCGGGGGAGACGAGCGAGAGAGCTCTGGCCATCACGCGGTTGGTGCTGGAGTACAACGCTTCGCATTACACGGCGTGGTGGTTCCGCCGAAGGTGACGACGTACTCAGGGGCAGAGGCAGAGGGTGTGTCAATACGTCTTTGTCGGGATGCGTGTTGCACCATGAATATGTCCTCGTACCGCATAAGGTATTTTGCAGGGCTCTTCATGGGTGATGGCCCGACCCGCGGGTATTCCTAGGGTCAGGAACGTTTTGAAATTTCACGGGTCGGGTCAGAAAGTTTTGAAGCTCTCACGGACCGGGGCGGGCCACCCTTACTCGACCCGACACGAATTTAGCAGTCCGTTGGGTAGCACTTTTATTTCCCTCCAAAATCAGTTTTTTTACTTACTATTAGTGTAGAGATCTTCAAGTGACCACCCTCCCTCAGAAAAAAGGGTTTGTTGGAGACGTAAAAAATGCTGGAGCGGGCCGGGGGGGAGGGGGGGGGACATTGACCGGTCGTGCCCAGAGGTTGCTGATTTCGTAAAACGAAGCCACCGCTTCCACGTTGCGGTTTCCGAGTCGGTGTCTTTGCCCGGCAATGTAGACCTGCGGAGAATGAGGACCGAATGCGTTGCCCCTTCTGATTGCCACCCTCAGCCACATTTTGGGGTCGCTGCTGTATGCCCTAAGCGCCATTGGGCAACCCATCGCAACGTTAACTTTGATACCATGAAAAAATGAAAGCAAACGGTTTGTTATTGCGGCGCTAGGCTCATGCTGGGGGGGGGGGGGGGGGGGGGGGGGGGGTGCGATGAAAACAGATAGCATGCGTCGAGCAACAGTGCCCAACTCTTGGGTATTTGTTTTTTTGCAAATCGTTTTCAGCAAGCTATTTAGATAATGGTTGCGGCGCTGCGAGCCATTGCTCTGCTGTGTAACCGCTTGCTATGTCGCAAAATGATGGGGGTATATGGGGTGCCAGGTGTATATTTGCTCTAGGAATGGATCTGGCGATCGAGCTGGAAGTGGCAGAAGACATCGCCGGGGATAACCCGAAAAACTACCAAGCTTGGTGAGCCCACGAGAAACCTCCACTCGCGCACGCACGAGTAGCAGTCTCGGCACGTATTTTTTGTAAAAGATAGAACTCCAATCGAACGCTGGGCTTGACGTTTTTTATGTGCGATAGCGGGGCACCAAAATCGGTTGGAGGCGGCGGGCAAATCAACCGAAAACCGCTACATGGCGCTGTGGTGATTGATCCTCCCTGCTAAATCCGTTTTTGTTTTTTGGTTCGGTTTCTTTTTTTTCATTGTCATTTTCATTTTTTTGTTTTTGTTAAGGTATCACCGTCGCGCATTAACCGAGCGTCGAGGGGAACCGGGAGACGAACTAGCGTACGTCGATCAAGTGGTGGATGAGGACCCGAAGAATTACCACGCCTGGTCTCATCGGCAATGGGTCTTGCAGGTTCGGACAGAAGCATCGCCAGTTTACCTGTGGTTTCGTGTTGTCGGAATGCGTTACACCTCGCGCGCGGTGGCCTTGCCCTGCCTTTCTCTACGGCAACCGATTTTTGTTTTCTGTGTGGCACTGAGGAGGGGTTGGAACACCGCGCGCTGAGACGCGACCGACCCCCCACCCCCCCGACATTTTTTTTTCTTGTTTTTTTCCCCCCTACCTGGTTGGTGAAAACCCAACGTGCTCCGTCCCGGCATTGTAGGGATGCGAGGGTTTATGGTCATACGACTACGGCCGTGCACGACATGAGTACACCACCCCCGGGTGCAGCTCATCCTTCACGCGACTCGCCGAACACCTCACGTTTCGCTTTGCGCTTGATGCTCGCGATGTCTGCCTGGTCGGTGAAAACCCGAAGTGCCCCGTCCCAGCATTGTGGGGGTGCGAGGGTCTACGGTCATACGACTACGGCCATGCATTAATATGAAGTACACCCCCCCCCGCCCCCGATATTCGCTACGTACCAGACTAAGGTACGCGGGAGAACGTGCACAACCTTTGACTTCGACCAATATTTCGTTCTAAAAGACAAAAGGAAAGCCTGGGCAACCGTCACCCCCAAAGCAATCATACCGCACAGCTCATGCAACATACGCGACACGCCATTTCACGCC
>MEHQ01002737.1:266425-325535 GCA_008828725.1 Saccharina japonica | reverse complement strand
CCCCCCCCCCCCCCCCCCCCCCCCCGCGTCCCATCCACTCGCCACTTCTTGTCGGGCCTGATGGTCGCCGGGGAAACGCGGTGAACATTCCAGCCTCCGTTCACATCCCCACGCCCTGAATGCCACGCGCACGAAAACGTAAAAGGCTCGAGCCGCCCTACCCGCGCCCGCCTGATTTGTTTTCCTTGGAACTCCCTTCAGATACACGAGAAGGAGGGGACGGAAGAATCGCTGAAAGAGGCGCTGATTTTGCTTAAGTGCCTGCGGGACCAACTGGACGGGGTGCGGGAAAAGTACTGGGAGAATCGCATTCGCGCGGTCACTCGGCTTCGTGATTCTTTTCCCCCTGCCGAGGCATAGGGCGGCATGACTACACTGCTGTGACCGTTGGTGTGTGCTGTGTGTGTTTATGTGTTTTTTTTTTGCGTTTGGTGCTGCTGTGTCGTAGGAGCTGCTGCCCGTTCTTGGTTTCGAAGTGTTTCGCTTCCAGGCGCTGCCGGAGTGTGTTGTGTTGGTGGCAAATCCAACCCTTGGTTTCGGAAAAAGGACGGACCTAGCTTTTTGTTTTGGTGCGTGTGGGTGCAGTGCGCATAGGGCAGCGCTCCAGCCGCCCTTTTTTGCCGCAACCGGCCTTGTGTTTACATAAGTTTTTTTCGGGGGGTACTGTATGTACCACGTCACAATTTTATTTGTTTATTTATTTTGTTCGATCGATCTCCATTTTTTAATCCTGTGAATACTCGGACCCGGATCACAAGGTAACTCTTCCCTCTGCCGTGGTTTACCACGTTTCCTGCCTTCTTTTTGTTTTGCAACGCGCAGGGGTCAATCAGTACTCCCAACGTACCCGCGCTAACCATGCTTACATACTGAGCATTGGGATACTTACGCTTAAGCAATGCTCACGCGAAGCATACCGACGCTAAGCATACCGACGCTAAGCATACCGACGCTAAGCATACCGACGCTAAGCATACCGGCGCTAAGCATATCGACGCTAAGCATACCGACGCTAAGCATACCGACGCTACGCATACCGGCGCTAACCGTACAGATGCTATCCATACTAAGCATAGTCACGCTTAGGGTGCCCACGCCGAGCATGCTCACGCTATCGTACGCTATTACTAGTTATACTCACGCTACGTATACTTACGCTGAGCGCACTCGCGTTAAGGATGCCCACGCAGGACATACTCACTCTTGGCATGCGTACGCTATCACGGGGGACATTAGTAATGAGGACACATTACACACACAAAACCCTGCATATTCCCGTGTTTTTGCTGCCCATATTTGGACGCATGCTATCTTAAGGTATAGAAGGTGTACGCTGCATTTTTTTAGGGTGGTTAGTCACTTGATTGTAGTATAGGAGCTCCATACATACCTCACCCGAACACTCGTTTTTGAGGAAAACGAAAGTGCTACCGACGCGTGCTACGGTAGAGGTATACCTTTTTTTGGCTGAATCGTTTTCTGAACGATCGGGCTCCTTAACCCAAATCCGTCGGACTTTCATTTTTGTGACGAATAAAGTTTCAGAGTATACTTCGGTCAGGATATTTCTCATCCGGCAGCACTTTTGTTTTCCTCCAAAAATCTTTTTTCGGTGAGGTATGACACTCCTTAAGTAAGAAGCTCAGAAAAAACATGGTGGACCTCTATCGTAGCATGTGTCTTACCCGACGAGCATTCCCATGCCCTACATAAGTAGAGAATGAAAAAAAAATTGCACCCGAATTTTGGGTTAGGGCCCGTTTTAACGAAGAAGAAAAAAAAACAATTTGGAAAAAAATATTCTAAAATCCGCTTTTCATTGGTCAACACACGCACCACCAGCACCAAATATTAGGATCCTGGGGGTATAATGTTTGGTGCTGGTGCGCGTGTGTTGACCAATGAAAAGCGAATTTGAATTATATTTTTTCGAAATTGAATTTATTTTATACTCGTTAATTCGGGCCCTTAAGCCTTTTAGAACAGGAGTCCCGTTATGGGGACACACCACTCTAATTCTAGGTAGTCTGTCCCCAAAACGGAACTGCAGTTCTAAAAGGTTTAAGGATTCCGTCATTCAGAAAATCATTTAGCCAAAAAAAGGTATACCTTATATCTCTATGGTAGCACGCATCGTTGGTCCTGATTACTATTCCCCCCCCCCCCGTAATGTTAAAGGGTGGTCAAGCTGCGAGCATTCCGCTTGGCTTTCTCTCCGTAACGAAGTTGGTCGCACTGTCTCCAAGAGGCTTTGAGACTTCCCTCGCACGAGCGACGCACCGCTGTAGTCGTCGTCCCCCTTGCTACCGAGAAACGAGTTAACGACCGAACCGTTTTCAATGACTGGCACTGAAGCGTGGTCATAATTATTTGGGTGTTTTGTATGCTGTACTTGTTATTCGCACGTCGGCTCGTTCATCGCCGAAATGTAGCTCGTGGTCGGAGACAGGCACTGAAGTGTGGTCATAATTATTTGGGTGTTTTGTATGCTGTACTTGTTATTCGCACGTCGGCTCGTTCATCGCCGAAATGTAGCTCGTGGTCGGAGACAGACTCAATATTCTGGACGCCGTTGTACTCTTCATCTTTGCGGGTGGAACGCATGTGGTCGCAGCAAACCCGAAGCAAGTGGGGATATCGGAATTCGCCTAGACCGGTGTGTCGCTCTTGGATGCAGCGTGGAGGGTGCACAGCCGTGCATGTCTTTTTTTCAAGCTGCTCTTCTGCCACCACAGCGTACTCCGCCTCTAAAGCAAAACCATGGAAGGGTATCTGCTTTGGGGGGGGCTACCAAATACTCGCACATCGGTGAAATATCCCCGGTACGCTACCTTGGGAAGACGCGGACATACACGCCATATTATCTGAATATCTTGTTAACCCATTCAGAACTGAAAAAAATGTCCCACACTAATTCCAAGTAGTTTGTCCCCAAATTCGTGGGACCAGTTCTTAAGATAGGCCTACTGCTGCCTTCCCACCTCCCCACCCACAGGTGTAAACCTCATTCTCGCGTCCCTGTAGTCCCGAAAAGTATCGGCTCACGGATAGAAGCTTCTGTAATCTCAGAGCTACAACAGCTAAATGGCTTCCCCGGCAAACATGCCTGGCCCCGGTGAACCAACCTTGCTCGTATCGCCCTACGTACACATGGGGGGTGTTTTGGTCGAAAAGGCCCCAAACGACCCCTCTCTCATTATTTCATGAGCCCAGTTGCGTTCGTAATGAAGGAGGACGACCGAGACTGTTGCCCTACCCCGCGCCGGAGCCCGCGACACTGTCCCCGGCTAGTTCAATTCAAACCAACCTCTCGCCCCCTTTTTGTCGATAATCGCGCCTGTGAGCCGTTCGTTGATGGCAATCTAGAAAATCTTCAGGGCCAAAACGAACACGTTTCTGACAATCCAGGAAAACGTGCTACATGGGAGGCCGATACGAAGAAATGCATCCGGTGGCGTATTATCTGCGCCGAATACCAACATACTTCAGTATAGAAATATCCGGCACACCTATACCACAATTATATTATCGTTGCTAGCGCGGTGGGGTCGGGGAAGGGCTCTCCCTGCTTGGGTGTGATCGGAAGCTGTAGGTAAAATCCTCACGCCGTGAGAGCTTCAAAGGGTAGACAGCGTTTGAGACATCACCGGGAGCTCCCCCTACGGCCGGGTTTAGACGAGGTCGATCTGCCTCGCGTCATGGTCCGTCCCCCGTGACCATGCTTGCGTTGGAGACACCACTATTAATAGTCGCTGACCGCTGAGTTCGTGAAATGACCCGAAGGAAGACTCGCATACAAGCGTATTGCAGAGTGGGGTTTTGATGCATCGGCAATTGTCTGCGTTACCCCCCTCGGGGGGGGCATCACCACACCCTCGACAGCGCCCCCAGGCCGCCTTCGATATGGGCGACCAGCAACGCGTGGAACCCATGCCGCGCTATCGGGGCCTATCTCTGCCCAGTGCACACACCACCAAATGTCAGAGAGAGGGATTTCGTGCCCGCAGCTTTCTTTGCCCGCATCGGCTCTTAAGACGACCGGCCGCCACGTAGGCGTATTGGGATTGATAACGTATTTTCTCACTTTTTGGCAAACGTCGGGGAGCAGGCCCGTCGGGTAGGCGACGCAATGCCTATACTGTACCTCGCGACCACCTTGCTGTGGCTCTCGACGGCTAGGCTTACCCCAGTCAGAACTGCAAAACCTATCCAACACTACTTACATGTAGTTTGTCCCCAAATATATGGGGCCAGTTCTTAAGGGGTTAACCACAAAACGTCGTGGTTTCCAATGGGCCCGAGATTTATCCTCGGCAATGCTGGAGTCGGGGCCGGTGACCCCGGCGGATGGTGGGCGTGGGAGGAGGAGCTTGGCATTCGGCGCGACCATATCAGAGCGCTTGACGAATGCAGGACAGCAGGGGACCAGCTCACTCATCAGGCGGCACCGAGGGAGAAACCGCCTGTGAACTCCGTGCTCTACACGGGAAAGGGAAAGGGTACTCTAGTGGAGGCGGTACACTGCACCCCACGCCATCCCTCGGCACGACGATCGGCACCACTGGAACATGAGGACCCATGCCTATGGAGGTGGAGGTGGGGGACTTCCCGCCCTGGTCACACCCGGGGCCTTAACAGGACCTCGGAGTGCTGGTCACATTGCTCGGACTGCGTGATGGGGGTAGGACCCTGGTTCTTCACCGCTTCCGGGCATGGCCAATCGGGATAATAACCACTCACGGAAGTTGCTACTGCAGGGAGGGAGGAAGCTGGACGCACGCGCTCCCCCCCATTGCCAAATGTGGTGGTTCTAGGTGTCTCGGGGTTGTCTATCGTGGGGCGAGAAGCGGTGCCGGCACCACCCGTACCATAGGGCCAATACCCAAGGGGGATTAGTAGGCAAGCCGAGCACCCCCTTGTGTGAGCGCCGGGGCGGGTGAACTACTTTGGCGCCCTCCTCTGTGAACACTGGGCGTGGTATCAGACTCGAGGAACTCCGGTGGAGCCGCGCCTCGGCCAAAGGGGTTCCTTCTGCTATCATAGGGTGCAATGGCAATTGCCCCACTGAGATAGATGTGGCAAGGGAACGCCATCGGACGGGCGTTGCTTTGGTTAATGTCACTTTTTGCGGTTGTTGAAGCGGATCCGAGAAAAAGGCCCCCAACACGGAAGTGTTCCAAGCATTTATTTCCTTGGGTGAGAGCATCATCACCTCTTGGAAAGACACGAGGTCACAACCTGAACTGCTGTTGGGGTTGTTTCCCTCCCTCCCTCCCTCCCACCCTCCAGCGCGATCTCTCCGAGACTGCCATTGCCAGCAAGTCAAAGCCAGTCGGTTTGGCCTCCAAAGGGCGTTCACATATGGAGCTTAAAGCGCGGTTGTTGTGCGCCGTTGAGGGCTGCTGTGGTGCTTCAGAAACGGTGGTAGCAGAGGGGGGAAACATAAAAAACGAAAAATGACAGTTTGGGGTTTCCATGGACCTGCTTGGCTCTGGTTGTACCGAACGTGATCCCGCGAAAAGAGCCAGCTCGCCGCAACTTTGAAAAGCCCAGAGCGCGCGCCAAGGAGCCCGGCCGGGGCCCAATCTTGCGCCGTAGTGTAAACGCGGCCGCCCTGAGTGCCCCACAGCTGAGAGCGAGAAACAATACCCGCGGCTGAAAGAGAAGAGGTTGCCGATGCGTGAAACAAGGCGCATTTTGTACATGCACAAACGTTACGCAGTGAAATTACAAAACGACGACTCTCACAATAAAGTTACAGGTACTCGTACAGCTATTATATGCGCCGCTCAACATGTAAATTTTTCGTGTCGAGCTCGCTGCACACCGCTCATGGCAACGCCCCCCCACTATACACGTAGCGAATACAAGCAGAGACATCACACCCTCAATGGCGTCATCCTGTTCTACAAACAAACCTATCATACGTACGAGCATAGGCTCTACCTGGTAGAGTGTACGCAAGGCTTCATAGTATCGTCGGGACAAGCTATTAGGACGACAAGTGGGAATTTTGCACTGACCTATCGAACAACATACATCAAGCGGTGCTTGATTTCTCAGGCAACTTACCCGCTGGTAAATAAAGAACAACCACTTACTGTAGATACCACTCCATTTATCCTATTTGCCCGTATCATCTCCACCCCCCATACCCTTTCGAATCGGCTGACGCCAGTGCCTTTTATTTTATCTTGGCTTGACCGGATTTCCCTGAACCGGACGCCTGGATCCTTCCTACCGCTCTTCACTCATTCGGATGGAGGTCTGCAAAGGAGGCAATGGCAACAAACACGCTTTTTCGATAACAACTCCTGACAACAAGCTCAGAAAAAACGTGCGGTATTCCTAGCCAGATAAAGCCCTCGGGGCATGAGCCGCGCAATCCATCGTTGAAACGAGGTGGCGCTCCATGCACTCGACATGTGGGCCAGTTAAGGTTGACGGAGAGCATCGTCGCCGGAGAGCTAGCCAGGCTTTAAAACCAACCCACCAACTTACAGGTACGTAAATAATTGCAAAGCTATGGTACCTAAAAGGAAACTCTCCGTACCATTGCCGCAAACATTGCGTCATCGTACCGCGGTTGCCATCGTAGTAGTACAGTATTTGGCGTTATGTCCCCCGTGGTTACCGTCTCCTTCCGATACCCTGTCACAGAACTTACGGCCGTATCCCGCTACCGATAGACAGTTATATGTACAGTCGTATCCCGTTCCCGTTCCCGTCCAAAAACAAACAAACAAAACACCGTCGTCTACTCTTTAATATAACAGTGCCTTTCCCGACCACACGGTTTATCGCAATAAGAAAAAACAAGACAATCGCCGTCGTCATGTAATACTGTCTCAAAATTTACCCCAGTCTATACCGGTATCTCGTCACCAAACGAACTCAAACAACGCGTACCGTCGCCTGCCAGTACCGCCCGTTTAGTTACCGATACAAACATCAAAATCGGTACGAGCAGCGAGTAGTCTCTTGAAAAACACAGCGCGATGGCCGCTAACCGATACGCGACAGCCTCTTGCGAGTAAGCCAAACTTTCCGCCGCCTACTAATCAATGCAGGCTATATGCCGCAACAGGACTATTTCTGCCAGCACCTCTATTTTCCTGAGCACTAACAAAAATTGGGCACCATCTCACGAGTCACAAGGACCGCTCCCTTGCCCTCGCCGACGCGGCCAACACAACCACTACTACGCGATTAATTGCTCGTCACCCCTATCTATGCTGGTCAATCACCACCGTGCCATTTTTATCAGCAGCAAAAAACGCTCAAGGGTCGCGCCAGGAGAGACTCCAACTCTTGCAGGTCGGGCTCAACAAAATATGCCACACTCGAGAAAAAGCCTGCCCCAGTCAGCATACAATAGCCGGCCAAAAGCTGAAATATACGTGTTTACCTAAAACTCGTGGTTAGCACGACGCTGGAGGCGTCGGAATCTTCGCTTCTCGGAATTCGAAAGCGAGGTGTGGCCCCTACTAAAGCGCGAGGACGTGCAGTGCAGGGACCCGGGAGTTAACCCCGGCATGCACGAGTGTACCAAATAGCCTTTGTTGTTCAGCAGCGTGGTCAAGTAGCCAACCCGCTTTCTCCAATCTCGGGACGACAGCCTTGTCGGCGTTTTGTGCACACGCACCCCGCTGCTGGCAGTCCCGCTGGGTTGCCTCGGACGAAGGCTCGACCGGACCCCGAGACCACGCGAGGGTGGGGGGGGGGTGAGGGGTGTCTCCTCCTCCACCTTAGGCTCGTTGTATCCCCGAGCGCGCGTGTCCAGACGATTAATCCAGGAAATTTCCCTGGCCCGCCGTTGGCTCATCGTGCTTCTTAGTGGCCCCACCCCACTGCGGGGCAGCACCGGCACCTTTTCCAGAAGCAAGACCGCAAAGTGAGACAAATTTTCCCTGATGGCTTGTCCCAGCGAATCCGATCCGCCCATGTGGTCGTAGAAGCGCTCGTAGGGGCTGACAAGAGTGTGTCCCACAAACGCTTTCCGGTTTTTGAGGTTGCAGATGGCGTAAACCGAGCAGAACCACGATGCCTTCGGGAGTCTCCCATCTGGCGCAGTTGTCCACGGAGGTATTGGTCGGCCTGCTTTCTGGCGGCACAGTGCTCCGGGAGGGATGTAGTGCGGTCGGTCTGCTTTCGCCAACCATCTGTCTCGGATTTTCCACTACCTTGCCAGCGCGCCGTGGGGGGAACCTGTTGCCGACCGAGACCGGCATAAGGCGGCACGCGTGACAGCCTCAGGCGTCCCGGGCTCCCAAACTATCTTGGGCGGCAAATGTTTCGGACGACGGCGGCCACGTTTTCTCGGCATAGCTTAAGCTTGTTACACCACGATGAGCTCTCAAACGGTCCCCCCGGAATGTACAGTAGTACTGCTGAAGTATCACTAGTAACAACGTGCTTAGGCCAACACGTTAACAAAAAAATAGTAAACTATTAAATATGTGCAGCAGCAATAAGAGGTGGTATGATACCACAGCTTATCCGTTTCCAAGTTTCCAGAAGCCCTGTCCTCCAGCTATCTTGAGAGGTTCAGATGGCACCGTGATCCGTTCAGCGGCAGTCCAGAGTCCCGCGGGGTGCAACATGCGGGGATATCGATAGGTAAAATGGGGACGCAGTGTATTAGAAATAGGAAACAGAGCATATATATATACTAGCAAAGATGAGTTTCGACGAAATCCTCGAGCTCACAGCTGTTGTTTTTTTAATTTTTTAATATATACAAGCTGCAGCTTACTGTGATCAAAACGTCGCATACGTACGTACACAGTCAGACCTCGGCTACCTCTGTCTTGTGCTTACGGTCCCTGCCGTCTGGTTTCCACGTACTACCAGGTGCCTGTCATCTACCACTCTGTCCCGAAATAAATATAAGCACCGTTTTGATTGAATATTGATGTACAAAAGGTGCTTTTCTCTCGGGACAGAGTGGTAATAGGTAACTCTGTGAGGACATAATGAATGACGAAACTAGGAACATAGAAATTATCGGCATGCACGAAAATACGGTACCACGGGCATTGTATCATTGTATGTATAGCAAACGTATCTCTAGCCATCAACATGCAAGTGTGGAGGTGTGGGTTAGGGACAACGAGTTTATGGTATGGAAGAAGCAAGTGACAACCCAGAACTCGATCGAGATGCAGTTACGCCGTCCAAGACAAATAACCAAGAATACGAGTCCGCTCATCCGACAGATCACCATATCTACTACTGCGGATCATCTAGCCCCTATTTGACCGTGACGGAGGCGTTACGCGCAAGAGCTAGAGCCGGTGGATCCTGCCCAAAAACACGTGCTGCTTGCTGTAGATCATACTGATCATGCCGGCCGTACTGCAGTAGACGCACACATCAATAATTCATTCAGATTTACTAGATTTCACCCGTCAAACAGGCATGCGCACATCATGCACATCGTATAGATCCTGTCCAGCAAACATGTGCAAGTCACACGAACCATGCAGATCGCACCCGGGCAAACATGTGCGCATGAGCTAGGCCATACAGCTCACCACCCCGCAAACATGCGCTATCATGGATCTTGCAGATCATACAGGCCCCGGTTTGAAAATATTTGGTACATCGTGAAAAACATATGCATCAGGGGTCCACCTTGCCTGAAGGATCTAATCTACATACATGATGAAACGGGGGCCTGGTCCGCGTTAACTACAACACAAAATCACCCATCAAAATCAAAATGTCAACACACTGAGCTCGCCACAAAAGTAAGGTAAGCAGAGCTACATACTATTGCTGCCTGTTGTTGCGGAGTATACTAGAAATACGAGGGGGGGAGAGGATGAGAAACGGACTGATAAGATGGACAGGATGATCAAACTATGCAGCATACTCCAAGTACATCAAAAGCATCTATAATCATACAGGCGACTCGACTCACTGCAACCGTTTGTTTTGGGACATACTACTTGGAAATAGTGTGGGACACTTTTCTTCAGTAGTGTTTAGTGTAACGGTTACCAGGTAAACCGTAAATGCAACGCATCGCCGCATTCTAGACCCCCTTGTCATCATAATCCGCATTCGTCTTATTGGGACCAGCTGGGTGACCACGTTCAACAACCCAGGGCCAGCATCGCTGAAAGCATCCGAGTGAAATGATCACCCTACGTCAACACGGGTAAAAACATAGATATCAATTGCAAAATCAGCGCGACTTCTCCTCGTAGGAAACCCGGGGATATAACCCGGATGTCCCCTCATGACCACAGCCCCCAACTATATCGTCCCGCCTCCGGGATCCACAGAGGACCCCGCCGACAGATCACGCTCAAAACCATCTCTACCGTGATGGGGATGCTGTACGCAAGATCCCGCCCGGCAAGTATGTGCTAGATCGTGCAGATCTCACACGGTGACTGTATGTGCAGATCATGGAAATCATACACATCTCATCTGTCAAACATGTGCAGATCATACAGATCATACAACACATCCCACCGGGAAAACATGCGCAGATCATGCAGATCCCACCCGGGTGCAAACAAACACGTGTGGAAGAGCTAGATCACACGGCCCCAGCCTGGGAATCATGCGCTAGATCATGCAGATCATATGGACCCCCCCCCCTCCACGCAAATACGATAGCCATTATACAGATAAAATAAATGGGCAATCTTTGTTCCCTGCAAGATCCAGGTCATGAAATGAGGATCTGAGTTTTTGCACAGCGGTACGTTTTTGTGGGTATTGGGACCCAAATCCTCGACAATCGAGGAATGCCTCCGGGATTGGAACGAAACCCGAGAATTTTCACCCTCACCCTCAAGGGGAACATAAACAAAACCCCACGTCAACATCCACTGCATACGAGATTTTCGACGAGGTGGAGATACTTGGACGCCTAAAACGGCTTTCGGTCCCCTTTCTGTGCTTTTCTTTCTTTTGACAAATTGCGTTTATTAAAAAAATGTGTATTACCAGGTAATACTGTGTCGTTTTCGATCGGTTTGCAACGCGCAGCTTGTAGACCACCACCAAAGGTACGTTACGATGGACTCCCAGGGAACAAATTAGGAGCGCTGGGAGTACTCGTAGCGACGGGGGGTCGGTGCGCTCGGGCCTATTAATAGGTTCACGCCTTGAATGAGCGTTTAATGTGTATGTTCTGTGTCGGGCCAAACTCGCCGCAACCTAAATCATACAATAGCACTTGCCTTGGAAAACTTGAGTATCAACCACTCAATCGGTCGAACTCACAGCTGACTTATTCGAGAAAAACATTAAGGGAACAAACCGGTCTTTGACATGCGTGATGTTGACGTTTGCCCGTACGCTGCTTGCACCATTTAGTACGACTCGACCCGTCTCACTAGAAATCACTAATCACGAAAAACCTGGGCCAGCGAACGATCGCTGTCCAGTTGGAAGCAACAGCCCTGTCTGTTCGCGTGTTCTACCAGTCTACCAGCATCGTTCCGTGCGGTATCCACTTGGTATTCCCACAAGCGCGATGAACCAGATAAAGTCCGAAGCTGCAAGTGAGCTACGTAGTGTACGTGCTCAGCCAAAGATTATGAACCAGAACGCCAAATTATCTCTATGACCACAAACTACAGATTATTATTATATCGGTTCCCAATCACGAATAATCTTTTCCATGTCGCATGGCCGATTCTCGGGCTAGAATGGCAGGCAAGCAGGGCCTCTTGTTCACCCTAGGCAAGCGCAAGGCTACACCGGTAGCTACTGTCTGCGACCTGTCATTTTGGCTGTGGCGCCTCCTTGTATTATATCACAAATCCGACACAGATCACAACCTGGAACATCAAGATCCTAGCCTGCAGTTAATAAATGTTAATGTTGTGCAGAATCTGGATAGCAGAGCCAACCAGGGAAACATATACTAGATCGTGCAGATTATACGGTTCCCGCCCGGAAACACGAACTGAATCATACAGATCATACAGATCATACAGATCATACAGATCAGGGATACTTTTCCCCTGAAAGACCTAGATAATCAAGCGGGAATTATCTGTTAGCGATCTGCCCGAGGTGTGTACCGTTTGCAACAGCTTTGCGCAGAGCCTCAGTAGTGCCAATAGTGGGGAGCATAGCGTAAGTATGTTTGGGGGGGAATAGTGGAGGTACCGCCGCGAGTACTCCCGGTATACTCGGAAGTATGAAGTGCACGGGGAGTGTCTATGAACCGATTCAATAGTTTAATTCACAGCAGTGTTCTGCACAAAACATGCATAGACGTTCCCAGGAGTGGGAGTTGGAGTAAACCACATTCAGGGGTAAAGCAATGTAGGTTCTGATCAAACTGGCAGTATGCCAGGGTTCGATACTGCGGGTACTGCCAGTACTCGCAGCAGTTTGAGTGGGTACTTCCGTTACTGGCGGTATTTGGGGCTTTTGTGCTGCGGATGCTGTCAGTACTCGCAGTATTTTGGCGGTTAGTCTTCTCATACTGCGAGAGCACTACTCGCAGTGCTAAATACTCGCAACGCTCCCAGTATACCCGGAGTATGAAGCATACGAATAATAGGAGCATCTTGCAGCTTTGCTAAACGGCGGTGGGGCTTCGAGTGGATCACCGAAGATTCGGATGGGTAGGATGCCAGTTGAGTCGCACCTCAACATCCAAACGCACCTCAGCATCCGAACGCGAGAACAGCAGTAGAGTATTTCGTATAGCTTGTTTTGTTTTACTATCGTGCCACAGAAAATGTAATAAATGACTGGGTTTGTTGAGGATGTTTATTCAATACCGCTGTACATCGATTGATTTTAGCCGAATATAATCTAGGTTGACATCAAGACCCCGCTATAAGATTTAGCTTCCATACCCACTGGCCTTTTAGGGTCGTGAGCCGAAACGGCAGGGGGCATACACCAGCAGCTTTTTCGACGTTCGCATACGCTGGAGGTGGTAGGTACGGAGTGTACCTTGTGCAAAGAACGTATTGAACGTTATTGCTCGTGCTATAGTCGTTTGCGGAATTGGCACGCTGGGGTCATCCTGCAAACTCTAGAAAACCCGATGTCATTGCCAAATGAATGTGAAATTAGCCAAGGAAATCTGGAGTTTGTGCCCTGAGCGCCATCCGTATTATCAAAATGCTGGTAGACTGTCTGTCTATCTGTCCGTCCGTCCGTCCGTCCGTCCGTCTTTGCGTCTGTCTGTCTGTCTGTCTGTCTGTCTGTATGTCTGTATGTCTGTCTGTCTGTCTGCCTACCTGTCTGTCCGTCAACACGGTCTCGCGATCCAGAGGTTTTCAGCCTCACTTGGCGACATGGGTAGACAGGCTGGATGCCACAACAACTGAACACTACTAGGTCTTGCGTCGCGCTCAGTCGCGGCCGTCACTTGATGAGCATTGCCGACAATGCCGAAGCGGTTTTTCGTCCCGAGTCATGGTCTACAGAGTCGAGAGCAGAGAGTAAACATTGCTGAAAACCTACCAACAAGAAACAGGTAGCCCATTGGCCAATTGCAATGCACTTGCAATGCGACGGGATTACACTCATAACAAAAGTGAGCAAGTAAAACCACAGCAGCAGCAGCTTTCCTGCATCCAGCATCACACACCGCAGAGCAATTCGGCAGCAGCAGCAGCAGCAGCAGAGAACAGCAGCAACAGCAATGACCAGGTGCCAAGCCCTGCACCCGGAATATACACTCCCAAGACTGCCAAAGGTGGCATGTGTATACACACAGATTCAGAAAAATATATCGTGTCGAACTGCCGTGCCTCAACAAGGAGCAAGTGAATAGGCAATCAACAACCAACAGCTTTATCGCACCAGAAGCACGTAGACCGGCCTGGCACCCACCCGGACGAGCCTTGCGCCCGCCCCCCGTGACCCTAAGGGTGTTTGGTATGGTTCATCGATATTATTACTACAGTACGTTGTGCATTGCAGTTGGTTGCTGTTGGAGTTGGTAGGCACGCTTTTTTTATCGTTCGATTGGCACGCTGGGGTCATCCTGCAAACTCTAGAAAACCCGATGTCATTGCCAAATGAATGTGAAATTAGCCAAGGAAATCTGGAGTTTGTGCCCTGAGCGCCATCCGTATTATCAAAATGCTGGTAGTCTGTCTGTCTGTCTGCCTGTCCGTCCGTCCGTCCGTCCGTCCGTCCGTCCGTCTTGGACAAAACCATTAATATATCGCGAAGTTTAGTTTTCCAAGAACCACCACATGCTTGCCGCCATCACGTATATATGATAGACACCATGTTTGATGGTGCCGTGCTACTAAGAACACCGCAGGTACACAGGACTTTTATCCACGTGCTGGTCGATATATATCTGACACCGCTTGGACTATTTACGTGCGTGCTGCTGTGTTGCCAGGTATTGGCTGATGTACTCGACAACCTCTTTGAACGGCGAACCAGGCACGGTGAACGCTTACTCATCCGAACGGGGGTATTAGAGCAGGGACGATAAACTTCTACGGATGCGACAACGACGATCGCATCCGCACCTACAAGGATCTGCCTTTCACCTGTGTGTGCTATCGCTGCGCGCGAACTGTGGAGATGGGCGTAGCGGTTATCTCCTTCAAGGACGATCACGGGCAATGGCATTCAAACCATCACGATTTCGCGGTGTGCATGTTCAAGAACAATTGAGGGGATTAACCCTCGAGTCACGGAGTGCAAACACCGGAAGACACGCCCGTGCTCGCTGGTGGGTAGCCAGTGGGAGGGCATGGAATCTGGCCAGATTTGCAAAGACGAGCAGATATGCCAGGCAGGTCCTCTCTGACCCCGTTCACGTGAAATGCTACCAGCACGTCTTCGACACCGAGGTGTACCTTGGCGTCAAAGACGTGCTGGTAGCACTTGGCGTGATCGGGTCCGAGAGGACCTGCCTGGCATATCCGCTCGTCTTTGCAAACCTGACCAGATTACATGCCGTACCACTGGCTACCCACCAGTGAGCACGGGCGTGTTTTCCGGGGCTTGAACTCCGTGACTCGAGGGTTAACCCGCTCATTATTCTTCAGCATGCACGCCGCGAAATTGTGATGGTTGGAGTGCCATTGCTCGTGATCATCCTTGAAGGAGATCACCGCTACGCCCTTCTCCGTAGGTCGTGCGCAGAGATAGCCCACGCAGGAGAAGCGCAGATCCGTGTACAGTAGGTGCGGATGCAATCGCCGTTGCCGCATCCAAAGAAGTTGATCGTCCATGCTCCAGTCTCGTTCTAATGAGTTATAACCTCGCCGTGCCCGCTTGGTACCTCGAAGAGGTTGTCGGCACATCAGCCAATATATCTGGTATTACAGCAGCAGCACGCATGTAAGTACGACGTTAGATATCGATCAGCCCTATTTTTTGTTACTGTTTTTTTTGTTCACTTGAGTTTGATCGGAGGATTCGAATAATACGGTACCATTCGGAGGCTTGGTCATCCGAGACAACTGTAGGCCGTACTAGCGAGGAACCCGGCCGGTAGACGTAAAAAAATTGGGTGGTCGAGATACTCAGGGGGTTGCAGGAAGCTGTGATACAGGTATCTGGCCGTGGGGAAGAATCTCTCTTTCCCGTGACTGAGAAAACGACAATGACAATGCAATTCGAAGGATATACAGTAAATGCGATACCTACAACTGAACAAAACGGGGCGAGCGATAAAAGCATGAATGGTACCGTAAACTCTAACAACAACCAACTGATGTACGTAACTTGGTAAGAATATCGATGAATCATCGAAACAACCCTTCGGGATACGGGTGCCAGCGTGGTGTCAGGTGCCAGGCCGGTCTGCGTATTGCTGGTGCGGGAAAGCTGTTGGTGGTTGGCTAATCGCTCGTTCCTTGTTGAAGCACAGCATACGTAGAAGAAGCAGTTCGACCCAATCTATTTTGCTGCATGTCTATATACGAAGTATAAGGCATACCTGCTCGTCTTTGAAATATGGCCAGATTCCATGCACTCCCGCTGGCTACCCACCAATGCGTTTCTTCCGGGGCTGCGATAGCCAGAGGGTTTCCCAGACGTGAAGCACGATCCCCGCGGGTGAGAGCTTGTGCGCGATTACCGTGCGATGTGTTCAGAGTGCTAACGTGGACGGTATTTGGGAGTTCCACAGAGGAAATATACGTGTTTATTTGTGGAGCACTTGGCGGTTTGATGCGATTTCTATCGTACCACTCTATGTTCTGCTCCATGTTTCTCCCCCTTTCTTGTGTCTACGAAGGTAATATATACCATGTATACATCACGTGGAGCTTCTACTTCCTTCCCCGACCCAGAATACCCCGCCAGGGGTCACCTTAACACACTAGCGCTGGGTGTGCATGGAGGGGGATGAGGGCATTCACTTGGAAGAGAACAACCTTCGATTTTGACGCAAATTCGCAAGCACAGGTCCATGGAGATTGTCGGCAATGCTCATCAAGCGGCGGGCACCACTCGACGCGACGCGGGACCTAGTGTTTCACTGGTTGTGGCACCCAGCCTCTCTACCCATGCCGCAAGGTGGGGGTATACCAGGTATCGTGTACGCACCTAAATAGCGCCACTCTTGAAATGTTGAACCTTGGTACAGGAGGTGGGATTCCTGGTTGGAAGCATGTAACATGTAATAGAGCGGGCGTGGTAGACATCGAACACGCAGAAATAAAGGACGGACAGGAACAAGGGACAAAACGAGTGTACGGGAAGCGAAGCATCCGGCAGGGTACCGAAACCAGGTTCGGGCACTGGCTTGATGGAACTACGTACTACTGTGCTGCTGTGGTGAAGCTTGAGTGCCGAAAGGGCTTGACGGCGCTTGCAGCCTCGACAAAGTGGTGCACAAAAATGCGGCCCAACTGATCTTGCACCAGACAGCAGGTACTACGTACTATTTTACTACTCGTGCCTGCTCGTGCTGCTGTTGTTATTTTTCATATACGAGCCATGTTTGAGCCTGAAGTCGGCAAGATCGCCGACCAGGAGCCCAGGAGTGCTCATGGCAATACACCTAGGGGAGTATCCACTCAGTTCCTGCGCTGTTTTCCTGAGGGGGGGACATGTCCATGCGCATGTCATGTGCACATCGTAGGGCTCGTCGCGTTTCGGGGAGTGTACGGACCTCTTCGGAGAATGGACAAACAACAGATAAATGGTTCAGAACGAGTTTTTGAGCCGAAGAAGAAAACGTGTGTGAGAACAGACCCTCCTTACTGCGTCAAACACACGCCGCCAGGAGAAACCTATCACAGCGGTAGTCCATCCAGAGCCAAGAAATGGCGGTGGGAACGAGACACTCGTAGGTGTTTCTGCTGTGTACCGCCAGGTACCAGGTACCAGGTACCAGGTATGCATCATGAGATCATGAGAAAAGAGCACATTTCTCCGAATTTCTCACCTGAACGATCTGGGTTCCAGACGACTTTCGGACGCGGCCAGCACAAATGTCCCCTCCACCTCAAGCACCACTACAGAGTCAGCTGGGCAACGAACCACCACGATCGATAGTAGCCTACAAGCACCAGTCTTTGGACGGGGATACGAGGAGTGCTGTGAGATCGCCGGGTGTTGCACATTCTACCAAAAATGAATATTTATCACAGAACCTGATAAGGCGTTCTGATGACGGGAAAATAATGGTTTCATCCCCGAAAAAATATTTTTTGGTGCTTTCAGGCCCATTCAGCCATTCAGCCCTTGTCAGGCCCTTTTGATGTTTTCATCTCCTATTTTACCGAGCCCTTTACTCTATCTACTCGTGCCCCAAAGCGTCATGGCAGAACAGGAGGGCCTACAGTAGATACAAGCATATGCTAGCCTGGTGAACGATCGGTGAGTCCATCGGTCGATTGTAGCTGCATTTACGAGTAAGGGTCGATCTTAACGAGGAGTGAATTTCGGGTTTTTCCAGAAATTTCTGGTTTTTTCTGGTTTTTTCTGGTTTCACCAGAAAAACTTCATCCCCGAAAAAAGAGGCCTCCAAGTTTTTCTGGTAATCCCGTAAATTTCTGGTTTTTATGGGTACGATCGGGCAGCCCCACCGTGCCAGCCGTGCCACCCCTCACGAACACACAGGGCTGGTCAGGGTTGTCCCCGAGGTCCTCCACAGGCCATAGCCGAGCGCAGAAGGCGCAAAAGCTTTTTGAGCTCTCACAATCGAGTTGACACAGTGACCGCACCGAGGTGCCCGACCGACCGAGCTCGCGGAGGGCTGTAGCTCAAGCCTTTGTAGCGTTGGGCGTCGTAGCGCGACGAGTTGGTGGTGGATTCCACTCTCCGAGGCACCGATACCTGCCTACGAGCCAGGCCGACCGTTGTGGGACCACCACACGGATGGTTACCGAGAGCGCTGCTGCTGTAGTGACGGTTTTGTGCCTGGTGGACGATTATTAGCGAGGCAACTGAAGCTCGTACTTGTTAAGAACCCATTTTAGAAAATACCGAAATTTCCGAGAAAACCAGAAAAATACTTTTCTCGTTAAGATCGACCCTAAGTATGTGTGAGCTGAAAGCTACGGCCCCGCCTGATGGCGGACGGAGCGATTGAGCCGCTTGACGAAACGATTTTATCGCAGGTGGTTACGTCCCTGCACCTGGAACCTGCATGAAACAACGCAGTACTCTGGCAATGCAGAGATAAGCAGGCGTGTATATACGTCTGTCCAAACCTGCACGTAGCAAACTAACTTGACACCGCAGACTGCCGCAGATGCCATACTCGTATGATCAGCCTGAAAATCACGCCCTAAATAGAACACGCTGTGAGAACACTCTGTGACGCGTACCTACGTACTTGCCGCCATTTATGCACGGATAAACCGATACGCATTATTTGACTTTTTAGTGGCATGCCCAAAGCAGATGCCACGGCAACAGCCATGTAATACCATCGGCCATGGTATTGCCCGCGGCGCGTGCCACGGTTGTGTCCACGGATATTGCCGCGACACTTGTCATGGCATCCCACGGCAAGACCCGCGGCAAAGTCCACGGCAAGGCTCGCGGCAAGACCCATGGCGAGACCCGTGGGAGAGGCTCGCGGGTCTTGCCGTGTACATTATTTGACTTTTTCGTGACACGTGTCGCGACACGTGTCGCGACATGCCGCGACACGCCACGGACGCTGTCGCGACATGCCGCGACACCCCACGACGTGTCGCGGCGAGTGTTGCAGGGAGTGTCGCGGCGAGTGTCGCTATCCCTAACCCTAACCCTAACCCTAACCCTAACCCTACGTGTTGCGGCTTGTCGCGACACGTGTCGCGACACGTGCCACGAAAAAGTCAAATAATGTAGATCCGTGCCCTGCCGCGGGCCTTCCCGAGAGCTTTGCCGTGGACATGGCCGCGGGGCTTGTCGCGGGGCTTGCCGTGGGTTTTTCCTTGGCACTGCCTTTATATGCTGTGAACTTGCCGTGGTGTGCCGTGGGTCTTGCCTTTTATAGCAAGCCTTGCCGTGACGTGCCGTAGAGGTTTCCGTGGTGCTGGATGTAAGGCTTGACGCGGCAGTCGTTCCGCGGTATGACGTGGCCAACGCCGTGGGCTGCCATGACATGCCGCGGCATGTCGTGGCATGCCGTGGGTATTTCCGTGGATTGCCGCGGCATGCCGTGGCAATGCTGCGGCATGCCGTGGACACTGCCGCGGTACTGCCACGAAAAATTAAAATAATATGCGAGCACCGTGGGTGTACGATGGAAGCACTCTGGAAGTCCTCCCAAGGAAGTCCCTGGGAAGAAATCGAAGCGCATACACCGCGATGGAAGCACCATGGGTGTCCCATGGAACACCGCAAACGTGAAAACACCACGCAAATTATGAAAGCGCATGAACGATGCACATACACCAAGACCGGAAGCACGAAGCACCATGGAAGTATCATGCAAACACCAGGAAGCACCATGGAAGCACCATGGAAATCCTATGGAGGCACCATGGGAGGTGCCATGGAAGCACCATAGAGGCAACGGAAGTGCACATATCACCATCGAAGCGCACACACCACCATGGAAACACGAAGCGCCATGGGAGTACCATGCAGGCACCATGAAAGCGCAATGGAAGCAAAATAAAGTCGTATCATAGCAACATGGAAGAAATGGAAGCACATACAACACCATGGATACATGACGGAAGCCCCATGGAAGCACTAAGGAAGCACCATTAAAGTCCAATTGAATCACCATGGAAGTCCCGTGGAAAACAACGTGGAAACACTGGAGAAGCATACACCATCGTCGAAGCACGAATCACCATTAGAGTACCATGCAAGCACCATGGAAGCAACATGAAACGTCTATAGAAGTGCCATAGAAACACCATGGAAGCACGCTGGAAGCACCCTGAAAGTCCGATGAAAGCATCACGAAAGTCCCATGGAATCTCCGTGACAGTTGTTAGAAGGATTACCCTGGGCTGGGTAATCGATCGATATTTTACCCCTATAGCTCAGCAGGTAATACCCTCACATTTGACGTCGTCGAGGACACGGGTTCGAATCTCACTTCGAACGTTTCTTTCATAGAAACGCTTGCGCGTGCGTCCGTAAAAAACACGTCTCCCTGGTTCCCCAGGTATTGAAACGAAGCGGGTGGGCCAACGTACGGCCGTATACGGTACCGACGTCCCAAAGATCCCGCGTGAGAAGGATTACCCTGGGCTGGGTAATCGATCGATCTTTTACCCCTATAGCTCAGCAGGTAATACCCTCACACAGTCCCATGAAGTACACATGACAGTCCCATGGAAACACCATGGATTCAATGGAAACTCATACACCACCATGGAAGTGCACGCACCACCATGGAAACACCATGGAGATACCCACGAAAGTACCATGAAAGTGTGTCCGTTAGAAACACCATGGAAGTCCCATAGAAGCAATGTAAGCGTATGCACCGCCATGGAAACACCACGGACGTCCCATAAAAAGACCGCGACATTCCATTAGAAGCACCATGGAAGTCATCGCGGAAGCGTACACGCCACTATAAAATCACCACGGAAGCACCATGGAATCATCATGGGAGTATCATAAAAGCACCACGGAAGCACCATTGAAAGTCGCTTCCATTGGTTATGTTTAGGGTGCATTCATGGACTTTCATGGGGGATTTCATGGAGGGGTGTGCACTTTCATTGCATGGTTCTTCTGTGGGACTTCCATGGTGCTTCCATAGGATTTTCGTGGTGCTTTCATGATACTCTCATTAGGCCTCAATGGTGCATCGATGGACATCCATGAAGCTGCCATGGTGCTTTCATCGTGCTTCTACAGTATTTTATTTCCATGGCGCCTCCATGGTGTTTTCGTGATGCGCTAATGATGGTGCCCCCATGGTGCTTTTATGGTGCCTCCATAGTGCTTCCATGGCGCTTCCATGGCGCTTCCGTGGTGCTCATATGGTGCGTCCATAGTACGATGCCCCCATGATGCTGTCATAGGGTCGAACAAGACAAATAAATACTGTATACCTGGCATACAGTGCAAACGGAAGAATCGTCAACAATCGTAACGTGGAGTCTGCATGCTACGTCTGATCGCTTTGATACATGTCGCCCGTTGGAATTCATCAGCTTCTCATCCTCACATCTCGCACCATTTCGGGGCTGCGGTGAAAACTTTGCATGGGACGAGTGGTTGTCATTTCCCCGACCTCAGGGTCATATGCTTTTTTAGTTAATGCGCAGGTAGTATGTCATGATTTAGATATTCGAGTCTTGACTCTAGATGCATAAAAATGCACTATTATGACAAGGATAATTGGGAACGAATGCGGGGTTGAACTGTGGGCGGCTCTCCCTGTCATCTCATGGCCTCCACCAAGCCTCGGTACGGAAAATAAATATCCCATCGCCATCAACTCACGCGAAAAACCTTTTAGGACTGCAGACCCGTCTTGGGGACAAACCACTCAAATTCTAAGTAGTTTGTTCCCGAAACGGGACTCCAGTCCTGTCAGGGATAAGAGCCCGTGCCGAGACAGCTCGTCTACAAACGCTGTTTTGGCTTGCCATCAGTGATGGTATTTGTCTGCTCGCCTCGCCCTCACGGTGGTAGACTCTGCTTCTCGCGCGCACTTTATCGGTGCCCGCCCCTCTGTCGCTGGCCTCAAGTAGCGGACGCTCCATCGGCTCATCATATAGTGTTGTCTGCCGACCGCAAGTAAAAATGGAACGCCTTGTCACGTTCAAAGACGACTCCGGCTCGAAGCATTGCAACAAGCCCGCCCGGAGTGGCGGTTTACTAGCGGTGCCACCATGCAGGCGGTCTGACGTTGGCCTTTATCCGTTCCCCCTGGTATCTCGGGGTTCTCGAGCGGTGGTGGTGGAGACGTTAGGGAAGCCACGGAATGGGTAAGAGGAGGTGGTTGGAGGCAGAGCGGGGGTTGCAAGGGTTCCAAGAGCCCCAGTTGCGACTGGCGGCGAAAATATTTACCTGTGACTATACGTATGGCAGGGCTGTGGGGCGAATGCCGCTCGAGGAGAGATTAGTACAGCCTATTTGGGCCGGCTTTGCACGCTCTGGCGGCTTTCTCTGTACATCTACCGGACAGGGAGGCTGTATAATGCGAAATGCAAAACATAAAGCGTGGGTAGCGGCTTGCATGTTCCTTGAATGGCGTATTGGCTCTTCGACCAACAGGCATACAATCGACGATGTGCATATTGCCGTAGACAACTACGTACTGCCAGTGCCTTTTTTTAGGCTTCCATTCGTCGAAAACGATATCTGGCATGAAACACGAAGTACTGCAGTGTAGTAATGACATCCAACGGTATTCCAGCGTCACTCGAAGCCGACGAAGGTCCGCCAATACGGCATTGTTGTAAATTCGGACTGGGCTCCCCACGTTTTGTGGTGTTTAGAAAGCCACTTGGGACTATACGCGCTTCGATGGCCGAGTAGCTTCTCAAACTGGCACCTTAGCTGACCAGTATAAAGCGGGATGTCCGCATGAGGCGTGTGGTGCGGCTTTTGAAATGCTCCAGGAGGCGAGCACCGTTAGGGTTAACCACTGGTTGTATTAGCTTCATTTCTGGAGACTCCAAGGCTAGGTATTACGTTGAATACGCAGTGGTTCCTCTATAGCGCCGGTTGGCCCCTCTATAGCGCCGGTGAAATCGCTTGGCACAATTTTCTGTTTCCATACTAAAACCTATATTCTCCAATTCGGAGTAGCGCCGGCTGCCACGTACCGCTATAATGGGACCACTACTATACGATTACTGGTGATGCCTAAGAGGACAGTACGAGGAGAAGAAGCGGAGTGAGAGAGTGTGTGAGGAGAACTTTTGTCATAGCTTCCAACTAAACATTTCAAAGCACGAGAACGTCACAACTAAGGTTGAAATAGTCGGTCAAATTCAAGCTGTTTAGGGGCTCCGCCGCATGAGACATGCGAATTGGCTACGAGTACGCATTCTGGAAGTGGCACAACAGCTATACGCTGCTGCTGTGCCCTACAGGCTATCGTATGCCGGAAACTGTGTCGCCGACAGCGAATCGATAGGCTACTGGCAACTACTGCTGTGGTACATGCCAGTCCCTAAGACGACCCCTCGATGGAGGAAGCATACTCGCTGTACTGCTTAAACTATCGATTTGAGAACACACACCAACTTGATTTTGAAATACTCTTGTTTGATGCACACTGCACGCGTCAACCTATTCCGTTTGGTTTTCCCAGGAAATTCCAGATCTCAGTGCTGGTTGGTGTACTTGTCTGTAATATTCTGCATATATCTGTGTAAGTTCCATTGCGACGTCGCAACAAGTTTATGTTGTATTCCTCCACTACCGCGTCGAAACGCTATCAGCCGCCCCTGCTTTGCTTTCGACAGGTATTCAATCACTTTACGTGCAACAAAGTAACGCAGTAACTACAACGCAAATCCTGGCAACAAAAATATACACTGCTGCTGTCATAGGTTTGGAGCACGAACGAACATGCAAACCGCAAAACAAAACCATACACAGATCTTGGAAACCACGCGGGCCTCGCCATTTACCAGACATATTTACTCCATTATTGGCCCGTAGGCTCTACTTCCCGAATGGCACCAGTCGAACAGCAGTGTAAATTATGTGTCATACTATTCTTCTAAAATGCAATGCATACTGCCATGGTGCTGTAATACATAGCGCCCAAAGCGTGGATGGGCACTTGGAGACAGGTTTGTGTTAGCGAGAAGCAAGCTGTGTTCGTATACTGGTATCCTGCTAAAACTCAACCTGCATCTCAAGAATGAGCAGTAGTTCGACAATCAGTGCGTTCATCAAGAAACACTCGTAAGTAGCTACCGGTACAGCAGGTCACCACGTCTCTGCGCACCGTACAGATAAGACGGGTGGTGCTAGCGCTGTCAGTCGGAATTAACCCCACAGGGTGCAAGCACTGTCAGACAGCCCGCAGGAGGCAAGCACTGTCGGTCGGAGTTAACCGACTGGCGAAAGAAATGGCGCTCCAAGGCCAGTTGTGTTAATGATCGGTGGTGTCCAAGAGAACAGAGTGGGGAGAAGAGGAGTGAGGGAGTGTGCCAGGAGCACGCTTATCAAAGCTTCGAACAAAACAACAAAAACCGAGCGACCTTAAACGCTCTTACTTTCGGGCAAATTCAAGCGCATCATTGGGGTTCAGCTGCATGAAAAATGCGAACCGACTCCACATAATGAAACTGATGCAGCAGCTCCTTACTCAGCTGCGATGCTCCTCGGGCTACCGTAGACCGGCCGCCCCGGTAGAGTAGTGGTCAGCTTCAAAAGCTACTATTAATATCATTGGTACCCAAGTTCGAATCCCACCGTGGTGAGATTTTCACTTTATTTGAAAAAATAAAAAGGAACCAATTGCTGAGAGCGCCTTCGTGGCGTGGGTAGGCGGAATCCGACGCAAGTCGACGAGGGAAGAAAGTGCTGAAATCTTCTCGCGATAAAAATACAAGGCACGTACCGTAGTGGGGAGATGGGAGAAGAGCCTACTTAGAGACTCCGGATCTGAGTTACGACTAAAGAGGGAAATAGAAAAGAAGGGCGAAGATAATGAATGGGATGGACAAAAAACAAAATCACATGCCTGTGTTACCGACAGCGAACCGATAGGCTACTGACTACTACGATTGCAGCGCGTGTCAACTTTTGACAAGGTGCCCGAAGCCAACCGCTTCAATTTCTGAAACAGTTCGGTCAAATTTGCGGTGCGCTCATTATACGAAGTACGCGCACAAGTGTATACCTGTTACGTCGTAAGCCAACTCAGTTCACCCATCTGCTTCCCCGCCACCCTTCCCCGCAATGATTGGCTGCGCTCAAAAATCGCTCGACGTTGCTCAGGCCAACGCGCCATGGGCGCAAGACGGAAGAGTCTGCGTGCCGTGCATTTACAGCAATAGCAATGGCGTGTAAAATGCACACTTTAAAGCTACAGACAATAGTGCCTTCCATGCCAAGCTACTAAAGACATGCAAGCATTTCATAGCGAGGACACGCACGGACAACAGGCCTAGCTTATTTCTGTCCTATGGAATGACACCCATTATTATTACAACACAATTTCGTAGGGTATATCATATGGCTTTCAAGAATTGCCATTTCTAAGCTTCAGCCCGCAAACCCCAATGTCTGACATGTTGAACGTCTGGCACACTCAATCACAATGTCTGAAAACGGAAACGAGAGTGCCTTGCGACCAATCACCACCGAAGGGGAGAGGCCTACCATCGCCTTGCACGAAACTTCCCGAACACCTCATACAAAAACGTACACGCAGCCACAACAAGCTCTCCCCCCAAGGAGCACCCCAAACAATTGCAAACGGTAACCACACCTGTAACATGATCCAACCAAGCCGGCGAAGCACACGGTACTAGTTTAGCGCCATTAATAGGATTTCTAGTGAAACGGACAAATCTTTCCTATGATACCCAACACTTACAAAGGGCGACCGCACGCGTGCCAGGATCCAGGAACGTCGGGAAAAGCACGGTACTATTTTAGCGCGACTACTAACAGAGTTTCTACTGAAGCTTTGAGTAAAACTTCGCTATGGGTATGGTAGCTCGGTACTTTTCCTCTCTAAGGCATGTGAACGCTCGAACCATGGTACTCGCCACGTTCGACATGCATACATAAACGAGCGCGCTATATATGACGGTGTCGGTTGCAAAACGAGCACGGTGCGGTGGTGCCGCATGCGCCCCTTGAGGAGCGTTATCTAGCACAACCGAACGCACATACCACCAGCTCTCCTTTTCTCTTCCCCACGACCCCGGTTCCCGCACCTCTACCAAAAACAACCTACCAGGTATAATCTCTATCGGACCTTTACGGCCAAAAATTGTCAACTCTCGTGGTCGTGCAAAACCCCTCGCCAAGCCAATTCGCACAAGGGCCCCATCACCGCACTTGGGTGCTCCCGCTGTAGCTCCGTCAAGCCCTCCGCATAAGCCGGGGTGCACCGGTAGAATGAGACCTGTTCAGGTGGAGTATTACCATCGCACCATCATCGTGAAACAGAACGCAACAAACGCAAGGTCGATATACGCGCCATGGGCGATCCGGACAATGTGGGCGGCGGGAACAGGGAGGGGGGGGGTGTACTCATGTTGTGCACGGCCGTAGTCATATGACCATAGACCCTCGCATCCCTACAATGCCGGGACGGAGCGCGTTGGGTTTTCACCAACCAGGCAGACATTGCTTGCACCAAGCGCGAAACGCCGTGAGGTATTGGGCGAGTCGCATGGAGGGTGAGCTGCATGGAGGGTGAGCTGCATCCTGCTAAGAACCGCCTCTGAGGCGGACTTGCATATGGACGACAGCTTCAATGAGTTAATTTAATTTCTGGTGTGGCCACTTCCGGAGACAGCAATGGGTTTTACTATGTAACTGCCTCGCGGACGCCTTACCATATTAACACTACGTGATACGACCATTCCCCTTGTGCGGAACAAAGGTTCTCCACCCCGCACAAATGATCTACTCGACCGCCAGCTTTGGTGACCGCCAAAAAAAAAGAACAAAAAAAAACGGCACCCTGGTTGTCTAGCTCACGCAGCGAGTGGCGTGTTTTACAGCGTCGTTGCCAACCGACGCCAACCCAACCTATAAATATATCATATATTTATAGGTATGGGGGGGGGGGGGGGCACCTGCCGTAGGTGGCAAGGCAAGAGAAGGAAGCTTGGGGGTGCGCTGTGGCGACATGTCCAAGACGATGCTGGTAGCGAGCCGTAGTTTACCAACAGCTGGAAGTTGTGGTGTGAGCCACTGGCCGCCAAAAATCAACTCCAGAGGTGCGATCACCAAGAACAGCTGCGCCGCATCTACCCTGCAGTCGCTCAAGGTCGTGGCGGGGCTGCGTGTAAGGGGGCTTCGGCAGGTACAGCGACGCGAAATGATACAACGGACCTCCGAACGCATACACCGGAGCAAGTATCAGACCGAACGGACGCCGCGGATGCCATTACAGAACGGAAAATCTCAAAACAGGCGCAGCGGGAGAAACAAAAAAACGGGCCGAAACTGCGGTACTATTTCGTAGTTGCACACAACGCCAAACCATGAAAATATGTACCTGGTTCGTGGATTCGTCGTAGCGAATATCTACGGTGAATGGCTCTTCCCAGCACCGCCCACCGCTTCCCTGTCCATCCCCTCTCCCCGCCCCGCCCCCCATCTGATCCTCGGCTGCCCTATCGACCGTGGAACAGGCCTCCTGCAAGTAGACGTGCTTTCGGAGGACACCTGTTACTCGCCGCATGGACACCTGCGCCCAGAACCGCGACGCCACCACACCATGGAGAGGGAGGGAGGGAGGGTCGTGAAGGCTTGCGGGGGGTTCGATAGAAACGAGAAATGGCAGAAGAAAAACACGAACTACACCAGGTATGTACAAAACATAGAGAAAACCGCGATAGGCCTCACGCCCGCATGATTCAAAGTTCGCGTTTACTTTGTGTCGGGTGAAAACACGCGGGAGATCGCCTGCGCGACAAAGCTAACGTAAGCAGTAGCACGCGCATGTGCATTAACGACGCGAAACTACCGTACTTCCCACCTTCTCCACGTCCCTTGCCCCGTATACCGCAAGGTCGCGCCGAACGGCTTCCTCTCCCCCAGCTAAGCTCGCCGTCACGTTGTAGGTGGAGTACTGGACATATCCAAACTGCACCAGGTGCCACCTTAAGCCTTGAAAGACAAGCCAGGCGTGCCGTGTAACGTGTGGAGCCGATAGCACACCGATGTGACAAGGGAGCAGTGAGTTTCTGACGACGGCATCTCCAGTGGCGAAGTATCGCGTCGAAAATAAGTGTCCCGACAGGAAGAAGCGCGTCGCGCATCTTGTAATACTCCGTACGTCGTATGGCTGGCATATTGATGTACCGTGGAAACGGCCCTATTACAAGAGTGGAACCCGGCGCTTCCTTAAACTAGGACATGCATGCAATGTGCAGCGACGCGAGGCCTCACCGAAACCTATTAATAAGCACCATCGCAGAAAAAACGCCAACGCCGGCTGTAAGAGCGATTCTGTCTGTCCTGAGCAAGGCGCGGCGTTCCCATAAACGGTCGAACCATCACTAACAAAATAGTGCACGTGGGTCGTGCGATGGGTCGACTCTTAAGAAAACCATCAGCGAGGTAACACAAAACGCGCGAATGTGCAACCATGTGTACCAAACATACTCCGGCGGAGAGCCTCTCGACCCCTGCATCCCAAAACACTGCCCCCAATGTGTCAACAGCCAATCGAACGCCCAAACCCACCTTGGGTAGTGTACAGCTTTCCCGGGAGAGTCTTCTCCAGGTGCTGCAGCTTAAGCTCGACGACGAGGGCGTTGCTGGTGGCGTCCATGGGAAGGTAGGGGATGACTTTATCCACCACTTTCCTGAAGCGCAGCCTGCAACAGCGAGATAGCGACAGCAGCATCGAGCATGAGGGCTACGGCTCACAAGCACCAACAAGCGCAGTCGCGGCAGGACCAGCTCGTCGTGTTTGCGCCACTTTGCCCGCTGCTGATACCAGCAACACTATTCGGCAGCCGCGCCACTTTACCTAATACTGGATGTTTTAGCAACACAGATTTCGCGTTCGCTGAGTAGGAGCACCTATCCTCCTTCAGATTATGGCGCCGTGCCTGATAGCATTGCATCGACACCTAATGTTTTAATACCAGCACCTCACCGTTCCCACTCCTCGTCCAAAGCCTTCTTCACCTCCGACTCTAGAGTTCCCTGTCGATAAGCAAGAAACGCGGCGGGGCGAAAAACAGTATTGCTCTTAGGCCGCAGAAAGGAACGCACCGAATTCCGAGCAGTCGCACTCGGCGAGAAGGGGGGGGGGTGAGGCGGGATTACGCTACCGCAGGTGCCGGAAAGGACAGGAGAGGAACACTCTGCAAGGGGGGGACCACCAATAAAACATCAGAAAAACAGGGAAAATGTAAATTTTAAACAACACACAACAACAAGTCAGCATGAAACACATAATAAAAACTAGGCAAAACAATTTAGCAGTCTGAACTTTTTTTCGGGAAAAGTTCTACGTTCAGCAGTTCCCATAGGCCCTCGTGGGCTCTTCATATCTCTTGTTGCTTCATGATTTCTGGTATTTCCTCTCCCCATTCAACATTCCATGTAAATCGACAATAGCAAGCTGTAAGAATGCCAATCGCAGGACACAGCAGTCGGCAGCAGCAGCAACAAGACACACACACACAAAAATAAAACACGACTCTCACCGGGGCAACGTCGGAGCGTCTGCTGTACCGCAAAACGGCCGCGTTTATGCCCTCTGCCCCCACGTCCGACACGAGCAGGAAGATGGCGCGGCCGCTGTCCACCGTCACGGACCGATTACCTTCCTCGTAGGTTACCGTAGGGTGCTCCGACATTGCCTTCATCAGCGCTGCCAAACGCGTCGACGTTTTCATTGTTGAATCAGCGTTGCCAAATGCGTGCACGTTTGAATGCTGCATAAGAGGCTCGAATCTTTTGCTCATACCACCGCACCCACGGTATACTCATTGCGTCCTCGAACGTACGCTCCAGAGGGGAAAAAATCACCAACCGACCGGCCGCCCTTCGCACAAAGATGAAAAAAATAAGAAAAAAACACACACAGACAAACAGACATCTCACTCAACACGATCCCACCCGACCTCCCCGCCGTCAGCAAAAAACGACTTGCCCGAGCGACTCCATCCATTCATGGATCGAAAAGCAAAGCACGGCTCGAACCCCAACCACCGACTGCTCGCGCGAGTCACCGGCCGGTCAGCATGGGTTGTATGCATTGCATGCGTTGCAGAGGCCCGGGGGGGGGGCGGCTCTCACCGTCCAGTGTGCCCGGCGCGGCCTTCTGCAGCTCGTCGAACAGCACCACCACGTTTCCCCCGCAAAATTCGAGGCGTTGGCCCACCTTCCTCCGGATTTTCTTGTGGTAGTCGTCGACCCTAGCCGGCATCATGTAATCTCCCCCGCTGTGTCGCGCGCGAAACGACAACACGGCCGTGGGAAGGGAATCGCACGACGCGATGCCGACAGAGAAACGGAAACGTACATGCACCCCGTTAAAAAAGTTCGCTTGTGCACACGGCACGGTCACGGTGCGGTCTTGGTTTGCCGCGAACTGTTCATGCAAAAAAAAATGACGTAACCTGCAACAAACAACAAAATAACTTGTCAATATTGTGTGCCGCGCGGCGGAATAGCAAAACACCAAAAGCACCCCGCTCTTCGAAAAAACTCCTCCCCAAATTAGCCTTGCGACCATGTTCAACGTCCAACCATCTGTGGCACGAGGAATCGAAACCGATCGCGCGAAACGGTAACGGCAAGGCCGCCGCCCGCCTACCCGCCCCCTCATCATCAAAATAATATCTGACTTATTTTCATGTTTCAGCGCTCCTTCCTGCCGTCCTACTGACAAGAGACGGCGACAAAACGCCACCGTTTCACCCTCACTTCAACACGAGCAGCCCCCTGGGGATGTCCGTCGTGCCTCCGCTTATGCGACACCTCTTGGCGAGCAATCCCTCCGCCAGCACCCACGCCGTCTCCGTCTTCCCCGTGCCCGTCGATCCTGTTAGCGCCACCACCAGTGGTTCCAGCCGCCCCGAAAGCTGACTGACATTTTTATTTTTGCGTACCAAATAAGAGATCGAAAGTGGGAAAAAGCGTGGTGGGAGTAAATATCACTGCGAGAACAGCGTGGGAACGATTTCCCATCATTGCACACGCCTGAGAAGGATAAAAAACACACGTCGAGGGTAAAAAACGCGGCGGGGTTCGCGTGTGAACGGTTCGCCATTTTGCACGCAACGGAAGGAAGAAAATACACAGCGAAGGCAAAATTCACGGCGGGGTTCGTGTGGAAACGGTCGGCGGTCGAGACCGGTGTGGTGTAGCAACAACATGCCGTAAAATGTTGTGCCCCGTCCGTCTTTCGAGCGGTGTGTCGTGTTCAGCTCTCTGCCGAAGTTGACCGAGGGCGGTGCAGGGCTTCTGCCGTCAGGGTAGGGGCGAACAGCTGACAAAAAAAGTGACACCCACTGTTCGCTGGAGCTTGATACCGGAAGTCGGGGCAGTTTTGTTTCGGCGGTTTTCACGTGATGTACCTCCGAAAAGAGACAAGTTTAAGATGGCGTGCATGTGTGTTTCATGGCAAGGCGGTGGTCCATGTGTGTTTTCGCACAACGCTGGCCTGGGGTTAGTTTTACGCTCGGTTCCGCCGACGGTCGTGTGTTTTCGGGAACTTTAGCGCTGCCTGCCGGGTTTCTACAAATGGCGACGGTACCTGGGGCGTCTGCTGGGCGTGGGTGCTTCGCGCCCTCGTTCTGAGCCTCTCTGCTGATCATTCTACCGCCGAGTTCAGTCACAGCACATGACAGCAAAATGACGAAGACACAGGAAGAAAAAACAAAGCGAAAACAAAAAGTGGGCGACAGCAGTGGGAAGGAGCTCCTGACTGTTGTACTACTGCACAGCAGTTCTGCTTGCTCCCGTTCTGTACACCCATACGTAGCCATCGCAACCACAGTACCCAAACCGTGTTGGGATTCAAGTACTGTACAGCGACCTAAACATTTCCCAGGTACCGTCTTCACAGAAGTCTACGCGGTGTCAGCGCACAGCAGTTCGGGTAGTAGGTTGCTGCGTGCGTGTCGTCATCAGTTATATTCGTGGAGCGTCGGACATGATCATATCCTACCCAACTATTGTTCGGTTTTCCTTTCTGGGCTTACTTCTTCCTGCTGACATGAGGAATCGTGCTTTGAATAAAATAATACATCCCCTCTCAGGTATCATAAGGTTCGAACTATCGATTGAGAGAAGTAAAGACAAACGGCACCTGACACGTTTTTTTTATTTTATTGACTCTGCAGCCTCTCCCGAAGCCGTCCAGCCCCGTGGGATGTCCCCAAAACTGTGGAAATAACAGGTTGTCCTTTCTCACTCACAAACTTGGGCATAGTTGTATGTACAGCAGTGATTACGAGTACGAATACACATTAAGCATTGCTCGCCGCTAGAATTACCGTGAGTGCCACGCGGAGAGAGCCGTCGACAGGTACTCCACGGCCAGCGGCTGCGCTCGGATGCGCCTCTCTAGAGCCTCCCTGGCCGCCCTCGCCGGGTCGTCCACGAACGGACACGCCCCTGTTAATAAATAAAATAATTGGTTCAGCAGTGCAAACGTAGTGCGAAGCGTCGCATGATGGAGTTCAACGACGTGTGGTGGAGTACTCGTACTCGTACTCGAACGAAACGGCAGGAGCGCAAAACAAAAAAGTCGGAAAAAATTGGAAATCAATTGGTCGTACACAGCTGACGTATTTTTAAAATTTTATAAAAAATCATGAAAATTTATTTTTGAAAAACAAAAAACATCAGATCAGGCCGATTGCGCCGCATAAACAAAAAAAAGTTGAGACGTCGTTGGCGTGTTGTCAGCCTTGACGCTCCCCGCCCCTCCGTGATCACCTCGCCATCGATTCGGTCCGGGTCGAGCTCTACTACCTCTCTGCCCCAATGAGCCCCGTGGCCCGCCTCGCGTGAAGCCCGGTGCTCACCGTGGCCCTCGTTCGCCCGCTCCATCATGATGGTGTTCAAACTGCCGGCCTTTCTCTTTAAATCATTTTCGTTCCGATAAATAAGCACCGCTTGAATGTTATTTTACAGTAATAAACCACCCTTATATTTTCGTACATGATGCAACAGCAACGCAGACAAAGCGCCTTCATGCTTCCCTCGTGTCTCGAGGGACACGACACGCCTAGCCACGAAAAAGGCGACCGCGCTCCTTCCGCCCCCCCCTCTACTGGCCAGCGCCCTCCCATACCCGCGATGGAGCCGGGCTCGCCCGCGCTGCCGTGCTCTCTGGGCACATGCACGAACCCAAAACTGAAAGAGGAAGACGCCTCTCGCGAACGAAAGTATATAGGGAACAAGGAGAGAATGCAACGCTGAGCAAGTAATGACAGGAGGCGGTGTCGAAGTGGGAGCTCTGAGAGGCCAGGGATGAGCAATCCCTGGGCGATATATTAGTAATGAGGAGATATTTGATGCTGAGAAGGGCGCAGCCCTTCGAAGCATCAATAGATGCTCTTCCTAATGGGTTGGGTACGTGCCCGTGGGGGTGTACCCCCCTGGTCGCGAACGGACACACACGGACAAAAAACAGTTCTGAAAGCTGCCGCAGCGTGGCTTTATTTAAAGAATCCTTAATATTGAGGTTTGTCTGTCTGCTCGTCTGTCTGCTCGTCTGCACTTCGTCTGCACTTCGCACTTCGTCTGCACTTCGTTCGCTTTGCTTTTTTTTGGCGCGCGACGCGTACACTGAACCGATTCAGACACGCTCGGGACTGATAGAGGCCCGCTATTTGTGCCGACCGTCCTGTGCTATTCGTGTCGAAAGCCGTGCCGAGATCGGAGAGCTAGGCGGTAGTGACTGCCCTAAACTGTTGCCAGTACCAAATTGTGTCACTGGGATTTCTCGGCAGTAGAGCAAACTAGCAGTAGTATATAGCAACGATGAGGAGACATGTCAAGCAAGGCAAAACATGCGCTGTCAAGGGTGTAGGGTGGCGTGTTCCACACTAAAAACTAGTTGTTTGGTGACAGTCACGGCATGTCAAGGCTGTCAAGGGTTGAAACTGAAGACCACATTTCTCGGCAGTAGAGCAACAACGGTGATGATCGGACGAGAAGAGGAAGACCATCATCGCACACAGCACACACACCACCATCACCAGCAAACACCACAACGACGACCATCACCACCACCGCCACCACCCCTGCCCCACGAGCCGCAGGAGCACCAGAAGTTGTTGTTGCTCGTAGTGGCTGGTGGTGGTTGGTGGTGGCTTCGTCCCGTGGTTTGGTGGTGGTTCCTGGTACGCACTCGTTCAGCAGCAGCAGCATTTTGTTTTTTTTTTTCATCCCATTTCTTATCTGCTGCTGCTGCTGAGAGATGCAGAAAACAAAAAGACAATAAAACACGATTTCTGAAATGATACAGATTTTACGAAATACGAGCAAAAAGACAACACAAATAAAAACGAATTCTGAAATGATTCAGATTTCTTAGTTTGCATTTTTCTCTGTACAAGGTTTTTGCGCTGACACGCATCGCTTAACAATAAATGTTGGTGGGTGGTGTTGGTGATTGTAGGACTACCAGCCCAGGGACCAACCGACCTGATACCTGATACAGATTTTACAAAATACGAGCAAAAAGATCATACAACAAAAACGAATTATGAAATGATTCAGATGTATTTGTTTACTGGTACATTTTTCTCTGTACTCGTACAAGGTTTTTGCGCTGACACGCATCGCTTAATTAACAGTAAATGTTGGTGGGTGGTGTTGGTGATTGTGGGACTACCAGCCGAGGGACCAACCGACCAACCCAGTAAATCTCTCACCCACCACGCACACCCATCAATTACCTGCCGGTCAGTAAAAAAAGGTTTATGTGCTGACCCAAATCGCTTAGAATAAAAAACGATCCCATCAATGACAATTAATTGCAGGAACACAGCAAAAAGAGAAGAGCCGCCAACGCAGTAGCTTAATGCAGTTAGGAGTTTGACCACTTGAAGGCGTCTGTCACGCTCCTCATTCCCACCGTTCTTGTAAGTATGACTATATACGAGTACTCGTACCAAAAACCGTTGGGGTGATGCGTGATAAATTTGCTGCAGTTTTTGCGCATACCAACACTGCACACAACTGTTGCAATCCACCTGAATCACTCACCATATCCAGCGGTCTCCATGGCTAAGTCGATGCCCCACCAGCTAAGTCTGCTCAAGACTCCAAAGGCGTCGGCCACAGATATCATTGCACCACTCGTACTCGCGGCAGCAGGAACTCCTCCGCCCTCGTCTAACATAGTTTGGGCTTGAACCAGCGCGGCCACCGCAGCAAACCATACTGCCCAGTGCTTCCACTTGGCGTTCGCACGATCTGCAACCCGAAGACGCATGGGGTTCCAGCTATGGTGACCACAGAGCTATCGGCATGGGATGAGCGCGTGCTGTCTGCCTCGGCTTATGCGTGCGGCACTCCGCTCTCCGCTCTGCGCGTTTTTGAACCACAAGGGTTTCGATATAAACCAGAGGCGTTTTTGTAACCGTCAAATTTAATTTTGGGATTCGACATTCGACATTCTTCGACGAGTCGTAGACGAAGCGTTCTCGTGTGTAGCACTCGTTGCTGACAACGCGCTACCTCCTCAGCATCCAGCGCTGCCTTCGAGCAGCACGTCAGTGCAAAACGAGGGAATCCCACAATGATGTCCCCTATGGCGTCCACGCGACGCTTTCTAGCGGATAAAATGTCGAGTGAGCCAGCGGACGGTAGCCCAACGAGCAGAAAACCACCTAAACTCTGGCCCGACGCAGCAGCCGGGAAAGTGGAATCGGTCAAGGTATGGAAGATGGAAGTATCTCTCTTTGTGTTTTCGAATACTCGTTGCGTTATGGGCCTTACCAAATTTGAACGTCCCCTACAACAGTACGTATTTCAGCATGGTGGAGCTACGAGCATTACAGCAAGACTTTATTGCTGCTGCTGTTCGTACTCACCTCGACTTTTTTCGTCAAGTTTTCAATATGAAACATGTTTTCTTCTCTCGTACTATCTCGTACTCCTCTCCCGGGCCGCAAGAAACATGCGGTATGGTACGAGTACTACGAACGAGTACATACGGAGTATTCGTTCCAATACTTCCATGTCGACGCCTGACGAACGTGCCTTACTTATCTCAGAAGCGAAGTCGCACAGACAGAGAGCGCCAAAAATCCCCAGGATCCCTGCTAGAGTTCGCTACGTACACGCAACCGAACCTCCATCCCTTGACGAAGCAAATGTCTTCAGTTAAATACTTTGTACCAGGTATCTCCCATGGTACAGCAGTACAGCAGTACACACAAAGTAGTACTGTACGTAGTTCATAGTATCGCTGTAAAAGTAACACATCGACCACCGGCCACCCGCACGTACGCGTACGTATGATATGTATGAATAACGTTTGCCCCCGCTCTACTGTAAAACCTCACGGAAAACGACCAGAAATTCATCAAAAATGGGGGCGACTTGAACGCGCGGAACAAAGACACCATGTGGACCCTCCTCCACACGGCGAGTCACGCCGGGCAGCACCAAGTGGTGGAGGCTCTTTTGGCTGCGGGCGCGAAGTTCGACAGTGAGGTGGAGGGAAAATACAACCCGCTTCTTCTCTGCTGTAGCTGCGGCAGCGACGGCATGGTGTGCCCAATCGCGTTGGCGCTCGAGAAAGAGGACGTGGAGGTCCCTGGACGCGCTGAGTGCGGTCATGTAAAGGTGCGAAAGTTGAAACCCACACCTCGGACAGATCATACAGATCATACAGATTATATAGATCATACAGATCATACAGATAATTCACACTTGATGGTCTAGATATTTCAGAGCAGATAGATCCCTGGTTTGTATGATCTAGTTTTCATGTTGCTGTGATAAGACTGGGTGAGACACAGAGTATCCCCTTGCAGGTTTGTCTATTAAGCATCCTTGGTGTTACTCACTTTCCGTAGAGTCAAGCGTAGAAGAGAAGCAGCTTATATTAAACCCCGAGCCAGATGACATCTGCTCGGGATGGGCTTCAAGTATGGCCCACAGATGCTATAAATACCCCGAATACCGAATACGAATGCCATCCAAGTTATACGAAAACGGATCAATTACCTATGCAGAGGTAATTACCGGCCTTCCTAGCCCATACCATTACACTGCCTTGTGGAAGCCGCAGTAGCCTTTACCGCACCACTGAATTATTATCTAGGATAAAGTATGGAAATCGGGGAATATTTTATTATATACCTTTTAGTGTGGTCGACCAATTTTTCAAAAAAAAAAAAACGCCTGATTTTCTCGAGACAAAGCTCATAAAGGTCGGGGCGGGGACGGGGTTGGGGTTAGGGTTAGGGTCTAAAGTAGTGTTTTCGGCGTTTTTCTAAATATTCGGTCTCATAACACTGGAACCACACGCGGGCCACAACCAAGTCCCCGATTTCTATACTGTATCCTATATAATAATTCAGAATTGCGGTAAAGGCGACTCGGAAGCCGTATACTCTACACGAGCCATACGTAAATGTGAGGAACCTATCGATTCCACATCATTCCAGCAATACCATAACATAAACGACATGTTTCCCGGGTTGGATACATGATATACAGATCCTCCATAGTCTCTCACAACGGCAGGTGAGGAACTAGATTATCTACTGTAGATGATCTATCTGTATAGCATGAGCTGTCCAGGATGTGGAAGGTTCCGTGCGTAGTGGTAGCCATTGTAGTCTATAGCCCGAGTGCTGCTAAATAATGTGCATTGCTTCAATACGTATAGACGAGGTAGTCTTTACCGCATCATCACTGAGTTATTATCTAGGATAAAGTAGGAAAATCAGGGAATATTTTTATGATATGACTGTTAGTGAGATCGACCAATGTATTGAAAACGAAACAAAACGCCTGTTTCTTTTTCGAGGCAACGCTCATACTGGTACGAGAGACGGGACCAGGTTTGGGATTAATTACAAAATGATGTTGCACGGTTCCGATCGCGAATAAACCGGCAACTTCAGAAGAAGAAGGCACACACTGGTCGTGCATGCGAGATCTTGACCGGTGGCGGGTACCAGGTACCGCCAAACACCTCCTTCGTGAACGAACCCACAACATCGCACTCATTTGTAGTACGTACACAATACAGAACCCTCCACCATCACCACCGCCCCCCACTTTCAATAGCCCACGCAAGACAAGTCAACTTTCGGTGGCTGTGGTTGTCGAGAAAGACGTCACGGCAAAAATAATAAAGCTCGCTGACGTTCTCTTACCCCCCCCCCCACCACGTCGTTTTATACTTGTATCCTATACGTTAACGTAAGATTGTCGTAGTAAAGGCGACTCCGCCACCGCGCCTTCTGTCAGCCTGTCATTTAGCTTTTGTTGTCCATCCCCCTTATTATTTTTCGCCCTGCTTGCTCCTGCTCCCTCCTAATCGAAGCTCAAACCCGGGGTCACATAGTCGGCTCTTCCCCCCCCTCTCCTTTCCACGACGGTATGATACGTACGTGCCTTGCGTATTTTATCGCGAGAACGGGTTATTTCAGAACTCTCTTCCATCATCGACGATTCACGTCGAATTATCATACATGCTAAAACAAAAACAAAAAACAGGCGGCTGCCGCCCTTCTGAAGGCTGGAGCGGACATCGAGGCGACGACCGACCAGCTGTTCACTCCTCTCCTCATCGCCTCCTTCAACGGCAAGCTCGACCTAGCCAAGCGTCTCGTGGCCGCGGGGGCTAAGATCGAGGCCAAAAACAAACAGCAGTTCACCGCCGCGTGCATCGCCGCGCAACAGGGGCACGTCGACCTCTTGGGGTTTCTCCTGGACAGGTCAGCATGTCGCGGTAGGGGTAGCGGGGGCATGGCTTGTGAGGGAGGAAAGGGTGTAACGGTGTGGGTTTCTTGCACACGTCGTGTTTGTTGTGCACATATTCGTGCCAGGTCGGCCTTTGATCAGGGGCCAATTGTGCGGAACTCTTAGCCTGTTTGGGCTTGCATTTTCTTCGACAGAGAAAAACGTACACGAAGTAGGGCTATAATTCGCAACCTCGCACTTTCTGTACTGCCATTGTTTTACCGACATGATTTGATCGAAATAGTTTTCAAGTCAGAAAATAGGTTTAAGGGTTAACCGTCTGTCAAACCACACAAATGTCACGTTTTGTCATATGTAATATGGCGTTTTCCGATCCGTGCCAAGTGCGGACATCGGTTGTGACGAAAACAATATTCTTACTGCACACCAAGCCCTGGTTCTTCTCTGTTCCTCCAAGCTGGGGTGGTGACATCTTGGCGAAGCTTGGCGCATACCGACGACAAGCAAATAATTATTCCCCGCCTGGAACATGCGAAAAAAAAAACACCCTTCTATCAGACGAGGGAAACTCCTCCTCTTCTCCCCCGCTCTGTTTTTGCTCGAAACAGAAAATGAGGCCCAGAAATGATGGAAGAGTTTGGACACAACGAAGAACAAATCGCCTACTATAGTAACAATGGAGAAGCTTGACCACAGCGGCCGTTCGCTTTCGGTTACGGTACGAGTAGTTGGGGCTCACCCTTTCCATTGTAAAAACGTCAATCCTCTCGTCCTTGTCCTCGTCCTTCCCTCCATTACTGTGCCCTTGCCTACTGAATGCATCAGCGGCGCGAAAATTGAGGCCAGCACCGACACCAAGCTTACACCTCTCATGGTGGCGGCGCAGGAGGGCAGGGTTTCCGCTGTGAAGTTGTTACTGAGGGCCGGGGCGCGGGTGAAGGTAACCCCGCCACCTCTCCCCCCCCAGCATACGATGCCGTTGGTTTGTCCGTTGGTTTTTGTAAATGGTTTTTGGCTGAATTTCGGCTGTATTTCGGTTTTTGGCTGTAAAGAATTGTTAGTTGTGGCTTTATTTCGGCTTCTGTCATTCCGGGGGGGCTATTGTAGTAAGAAGAACCCACGATGGACAAAAACAAAACAAGTAGCCTCCATTTTTTTTTCACACCATGGTTGGTTCTGATTACTGCAGTGCGTTCCTCCGTAATAGCGACCACGGACCCATCCCACGATAGGTAGGGTTTTGCAGTTATTACGGAGGACCATATAATAAATAGGACCAAATGTTGTTATTAATGGTAAAAAAAGGCAAATATATACCTGGAAGGTTTTTGCGTGTACCGTAGGTCCTATTTACTAGTATTTACTATGGTCTCCCGTAATAGTATTTGCCTTGCGAGGCAATAGTTTGTCACTGGGACCGGTGGAGCTCCTCAAGTGAGCAGCAGCTACACCGGTTTAGTACAATATTTTTACTTCTGTATTTGTTTCAGGACTATATTCGAAAAAAAAAATTAAAAAAAAACAACAGCAGTGAGATCGAGGATTTCGTCGAAACTCATATTTGCTCGTAGCTGAGTGTGATACTTCGATCGCGCGTACTTACGGGTTTTATATGTTTTCATAGCGCATACAGCGCATACAGCGCATACAAATATTGGTCGGGCTTAACAAACAACCTCTCTTTGAATTCATGTTTCGGGTGACTTACTACGATAATAGTATTAAGTTTCTCGTCAGTGCACACCTGGCCCAAGGAGTTGATCTCCTTCAACCGGTCGCCATTGAAAAGCAAGCCGCCGTTTCATTCCCCCCTTTTAAGGGGTATACCAGGTAAATTAGGGGTATTAAGGATACAAGGAATACAAGGGGTGTAAGGGGTATAAGGTATAAGGGATACAAGGGATACAAGGGATACGAGGGATACAAGGGATACAAGGGATACAAGGGATACAAGGGATACGAGGGATACAAGGGATACAAGGGATACAAGGGATACAAGGGATACAAGGGATACAAGGGATACAGGGGATATGAGGGATGTAAGGGACCTTCAGGGTGTATATGAGGGATAGAACGGATAGCGATCAAAAGAATGACACCTTTGATGTTACCAGCCGCCCACGATCAGCGTGAGAGAGCGCTCACAGCAGCAGCAGTAGGGGTGGGATCGTGTTGTGCCCCTGCCGCAAACGCCTCCTTCCATTGCAACCATTGAAACCCGGACACCAACCATTGTATCAATCATTGCATCGCCCAATCACGCAGTGGTCGTTACTACTGATGTAACCGCCAAATTTTATCGTCGATTCTCTCTCCCCTCCCAAGTCCCCCAAGAGGTTCAAGGTAGAATATCTCCATTGGGCCATATATCGCCGGTTTAAAATAAGCCGGTATCCCCCGAAGACAAAGAGTTGCGATACATGCGCATAATGTGTGTCGGTAATGGGGGGGGGGTGTTGATTTATTCGAATGGCATGTCCCCACTTGCGAAAAAAAACACGTCGTATTACATTCAGTACCTGCTCCACGGGATAGAAAACTGGGCTAGAGCCGCAACCCCTGTCGTTACAGAGAGAAAAGGTGAACGAAAAAAATGAGAGGGGGGGGGGGAACTAATCGAGTTGTGCAGCGAGGATAAGTGGCGAGCAACACAAGATGAGATGCAGGCTGAGTACGAGTACCTATAAACATAGATGCCGCGAGACAGGACTTTCAACCCTTGACAGACAGCAGATTTGCCTTGACATGCCGTGACTGACACCAAACTACTAGGTTTTAGTGTGGAACACTTCGGCCCTACACCCTCGACAGCGCATGTTTTGCCTTGTTTGACAAGTCTCCCGACATCTTTGCCCTGTAAAGGGGTAAAATGATAAGCATTTGTTCTTTCTTGCGAGGACTTTCCTCCACATAGTTCCAGGTGACCTTTATTTGTGTCCACTCTACTGCTACTACCACGTACACCTAGCAGGGGGGACCATAGTAATCAGGATTCACGACTTACACAAAAACCTATATATTCCAGTATTTTTACTAAGAATATTTGGTCCTGATTACTAGGTCCCTCCCTAATACTATTACGGGGGACCATAGTAAATACTACCACTCTGTCCCGAAATATAAGCACCGTTTTGATTTAATATTAATGTGAAAAAGTTGCTTATATTTCGGGACAGAGTGTAGTAAATACTACCTACGGTGCGCACAAAAACCTATATATTTACCTATTTTTACCAACAATATTTGGTCCTATTTACTATGGTCCTCCGTAATACTACTGTAGTAATGGGAGGGGTGAAATTATTATGTACTTTTTTTTGGTTTCCAAGAGTTGTTATTCAGCAAGCAACGCATAACAAATTCCTCGAGAGTGAAAAAAAACAGCACGCCGTCTCACCTCTCGCCCGCTCCTCCCTTCCGTGTCGTGTCCGCAGGCGCGCAACGACCGAGGCATCAGCTCGCTGTCCCTCGCGAGCGACTTCGGACGGACGGACGTAGTACGCCTCCTAATAGGCGCCGGCGCCGAAATCGAAGGGCGGGACAGTCGTGGGAACACCCCGCTCATGCACGCCTGTCGACAGGTGGGAAAACCATACAGCAGCAACAACGGTTTGTTGGGTTGTTTCCTCATAATATGCGAACCCCCCTCATGCACGCCTGCCGACAGGTGGGAAAACCATACAGCAGCAGCAACGAACGGTTCGTTGAGTTGTTTCCCCATAATACGCGAACAACCGGGTGTGCATTAAGATACAAACGTAGAGTAGCTCTCGCTGTCCCATAATATAATCAACGGTTATGTTTTGCGATGTGAATAAAAAGGGGATTACATTTTCGGCCAGAGGTCAATAGTGCTTGAACGAGGAACTGGTGCTGGTGGGGATTATTTTTGTAGCTGCCGTCGTCAACCATCGTCAGCTGCTGTCGTCGTAAATACTAAAACTCGCTGGTGAAAAGCATTAAAATATACATACGCCGCTCTGTCTCAAAATATAAGCACATACTCATATGTATAATCAGTATATAAGGTTTTACATTTCGGGACAAAGTGGTATAGGGCATGCCTCGTTTTCCGTCGGACAGCGCCTGAGCTCGAAAGATCGGCATGCCCTATACCACTTTTATGTTATTTTATTCCATCTCTTTTAATATCTTCGCCCTTCTGTTCTCTCTCCCTCTCTAGTCGCAACTCAAATCCGGGGTCACAAAATACGCTCTTCTCCCTCCTCCCCCACTACGGTTCGTGCCTTGCATTTTCATCGCGAGAAGGCTCCAGCCCTTTGTTCCCTCGTCGACTAACTTCGAATTTTGCCTCCCCACGCTACTACGTAGGCTCTCTGTTCCAAAATATGAGCACATGTTTTATAGTAGTAATTATTAGATTTTTTTCCTAAACTTTGGGACAGACTAGTAAGGCATGCCTTATATTTCAAGATTTCCCATAAAACACACCGTAAGGAGGATCTCCGGCTTCACTCAGATTGAAAATATGGCATGCCCTCTGTTCCGAAATATAAAGACAGTTTATACGAATTATTAATCTACAAGCTGTCCTTACATTTCTGGGCAGGGTGGTGTATACTTTTAGACGGCCTACGTACGAATAAATAAAACTATGGAAATATTATTTTCCTACTTCTTATATACCATCTGACAATGTGTACGTAGTGTGTATTCCAAGCATACCATCCACAGATAGACTAGAAGAGTAAATACAGTTTTATTAGTAGAATCAAATGACTTACATCATGTAAGGTTCTAGAAGGTCGCTTCGCTCGTAATAAAAATAACTCGCACCCCCCACCCACCCCGTACATACTCTACTAAACGGCCATCCAGGCTTTCTGCATCATGCCTGGTGTGCTTGCTCACACAGCGGATGCCGACCTTGTCCCCCGTGGCTCCTCGCTTGTCTTGGCTTAGCTTAGCCTACGCCGCTTGATGAAGTTATGTCTGAATGAGCAGGGTGTTGAGAGTAAGTGCCTCCCAAATTCGTGTAGTGTTGTGTGACTACTGTGTGCTTGGGTACAGCGGTATCGTCTGAGGGGATGATACCCGTATATACTCGTATAAGTTTTTTTCTTTGCACTCTTGTGGCAGGCGGAGCGTTACACTGCTGTTAAGCGGCACACCAGTCTTAAATGGTACTACTGTAAGCGTTTCGAATACTTCCCTCCCCGTCAGGAAGTCCGCCGATTGCGACAAACTCGGGGCTACATAGCCTACATCATTTTTTTCAATCCACAAAACCCCAAGGAACCCTGCTATAAAACGCCCCCATATATACCTGGCCTACCTATATACAAGGAACCCTGCTGAAAGACGCCTCCACAAACACCGCCCCGCCTATCTCCTTGACGAGGTCATATACCACCCCGTAGCACGCTCGATCGAGGTGTAGCTACTAGTAGTGTCACACGCAGCTTGAACAGATGAAAAAATCGACGAAGTTTTCGATCTCACATCTGAGGCGTGTGTTTTGTCTGTAAAATTACTATGTACCTAAATATAAGGAACTTTTGTATGTTATTATGTAATCTAAAATATTATTATATTTTGGGACATAGTGTTATGTAAAACAGAATGTTGTTGTTGTTGTTGTTGTTGTTGTTGTTGTTGTTGTTGTTGTTGTTGTTGTTGTTGGTGGTGGTGGTGGTGGTGGTGGTGGTGGTGGTGGTGAAGGTGGTGGTGATGTCGATGTCTCTGTATGCTGTCGCCGTCTGCAATTACTTGGAGTTGGTTGGTGCAGGAAATTGTTTATGCTGTGTATTATTCGGAGTGCTTCTGAGTGATCAACGTTGAAGCTTATCATGCTACACATTCATTGTCGGATGGTGGCAAAAATAACGAATAATGTGTGTAACCCCGAAACCCCGCCTTTTCTCGGGGCGAAAAACAGGGACAAGCCAAAGCGGTTGTGGAACTCCTGGGAGCGGGCGCTCACCCCTCCGCGGCGAACGACGACAAGGAGTCGCCGCTGGCTCTTGCCGCGAAAAATGGCCACGAAGATGTCCTGGTCTCGCTCCTCGACACGGAGGTGAGATGGTCCACCTTTCGGGTAAACTTGATGCTTCAGCATGTAACAGCCGATTTTCCTAATTGAGAATTGCCTTTCCGATGAGAATGAAAATCGAAAATATTGTTTTTGAACTGTAAGAGATGTACTTCTCTTACAGTCATTTTTTCACTATAAACTATTGTCAGTTGTGACACCCGTCGACGACAAAAAAAAACGACTTCGGCATCGGCAGTCTCAAGATATCGAGGATCCCAGAAAATCTGTATTTATGGGCGAGGGACCTCGCTCATAAATTCAAATTCCCTCAAATCCTTGATTTTTCGAGCCTGTCAAGGCCGATTTCAGTTTTTTTTCGTGGATCGATACCTACCACCGAGGAAAATATTTTCTAGGTCAAATTTTGATCGTGAGCGAAGTACAACTCTTGAACAATAACAAAGTGCTAAACTCGATTTTCATTCTCATCGGAAAGGCAATTCTCAATTAGCAAAATCGGCTGTCATATCGTGCAAGCATGCGTAGGTAGGTCTCCAAACTCGTTCATGTAAATTTGTGGTTACAGCAGGTCTTGCATGCGTACGTTGTAGGTGAAGCAGTTTACTATTTCCAAATACTTTTGTCTACTCCGCGCAATGGCCGACATACCGCCAGCAGATCAAGCGTGAAAACTTGTTGTTGGAGATTGACATCGGAAGCTCGAACACCGCTCTGCTATGTGCTCTCCATCGTCCGATTTTTCGCTTGATTGCAGCCCTACAGGACACTTACTAGAAAAAAGCGACCAACAAAAAGAGGCAGGCTGACAGTTACAGAAAAAAAAGGTTATATGGGGTCGTTACACTAAATATAGTTGTAGAGCGCACCCTTTGTCAAAATAGGAAACCTAGCCTGAACCCCCTTTCTTGTTTCATGTCCGGTGTCCTGCACTGAATATTGTAACAAAGTGCTTGTGTCCCCTATACTGATAGCGGAGCAACGCCCAAAAATTCCAATGGTGCAATGCTGTGATTTCCGACAGGCCAGCATGAACGCGTCAAACCAGAGAGGCTTCACCGCCCTCTTGAGGGCTGCGGAGGGGGGTCACACGAGCGCATACAAGGTGACCATTTTTGCTGGGAGGCGCTTCTTTCACTCTTCCACCTTTTTTGGGCGGCTCATCCTTACCTACCGTGCACACTTACCAGACATCAGTCAACCCATGGATAGTGCTTGGCTTGAGGTGTTGTGCGAGTCTCACATGTGTCCCAAACAAAAATGTGCGAAAGCTCTATATAGAGAAAACTGCAAGCTTACCGAAGACGAGAATCATCTTCATTTAGCCACAGCTTCCCCATGGTGATATACCGCGGTACCTGCGTGGTGCGCAGTTTGCGTGCCCAGGAAGGGAAGCGTGGGCCACGACCCGAATGTAGCAGGGCAACACGGCAGGGTGATGCGCCGCCGCCGCCGCCGCCGCAGCCGCAGCCGCAGCCGCAGCCGATTGTCGACCTAGCCAGGGAAATGGTGGCTATATGGTTTCCCCGTCGGGTGACGCCTCGGCCCCCCACCCCTGCCTTGTTTCCTGTCCTAGTAAGTAGCCCCGTCCTTTCCCCTAAATATCGCGTCTAGGAAAAACACGTGGGCACCACGCATCACGCATTTCCTTATTTTTCCAAACGGGCGTGCGCGTGTGAACTTTGCCTATCTGACAACACGTCGCCGACGAACTATTAGTTGGCTGCGTAGGTACCTTCAGTCGGTGCGCGTGTGTTAGTTTGTTTGCGGAGCTTCTTTTTCTTTGTATCTGACTGGCGAGTTTGTGGCTTAACTTATGTGTTTCGATGACAAGAACTACGTCAGCTATGAAAAAGTTGGCTAACTTCACTACCCATCGGCTAAAAAATAAGTCGTCGGAGTCTGGTCAATGCATGCCATGCTCGCGGCCCTACCTATTTATGGTGGCCACAAGCAAAACCCAATCCCCACAAACAACATTCGACCATCGAGAGACCCACCCCTACCCCCCCCTATATATATGATATATGTATACATGTTGGTTGGGTTGGCGTTGGTTGGCGACGACGCTGTAACACGCGCCCTCTCACTGCGTGAGCTAGACAACCAGGGTACCGTTCATTTTTTTTTGGCGGTGACCACGGCTGGCGGTCTTGTTAGATAATTTGTGCGGGGTTGAGGTTTTCAACCCCGCACAAGGGGAATGATCGCATCGACGTAGTGTGCATATGGTAAGGCACCCACGAGGCAGATACATAGTATTTCCATTGCTGTCTCTGGAAGTGGCCACACCAGAAATCTAATCAATTCATTGGAGGTTGTCGTCCGTACGCAAGTCCGCCTCAGAAGCGATTATTTGTAGGATGCAGCTCACCCTTTATGCGACTCGCCCAACACCTCACGGCACTTCGCGCTTGGCGCAAACCAAGTAATGTCTGCCTGGTTGGTGAAAACCCGACATCTCCGTCCCGGTATTGTAGAGGTGGTGGTGGTGGTGGTGGTGGTGGTGGTGGTGAAGGTGGTGGTGATGTCGATGTCTCTGTATGCTGTCGCCGTCTGCAATTACTTGGAGTTGGTTGGTGCAGGAAATTGTTTATGCTGTGTATTATTCGGAGTGCTTCTGAGTGATCAACGTTGAAGCTTATCATGCTACACATTCATTGTCGGATGGTGGCAAGAATAACGAATAATGTGTGTAACCCCGAAATCCCACCTTTTCTCGGGGCGAAAAACAGGGACAAGCCAAAGCGGTTGTGGAACTCCTGGGAGCGGGCGCTCACCCCTCCGCGGCGAACGACGACAAGGAGTCGCCGCTGGCTCTTGCCGCGAAAAATGGCCACGAAGATGTCCTGGTCTCGCTCCTCGACACGGAGGTGAGATGGTCCACCTTTCGGGTAAACTTGATGCTTCAGCATGTAACAGCCGATTTTCCTAATTGAGAATTGCCTTTCCGATGAGAATGAAAATCGAAAATATTGTTTTTGAACTGTAAGAGATGTACTTCTCTTACAGTCATTTTTTCACTATAAACTATTGTCAGTTGTGACACCCGTCGACGACAAAAAAAAACGACTTCGGCATCGGCAGTCTCAAGATATCGAGGATCCCAGAAAATCTGTATTTATGGGCGAGGGACCTCGTTCATAAATTCAAATTCCCTTAAATCCTTGAGTTTTCGAGCCTGTCAAGGCCGATTTCAGTTTTTTTTCGTGGATCGATACCTACCACCGAGGAAAATATTTTCTAGGTCAAATTTTGATCGTGAGCGAAGTACAACTCTTGAACAATAACAAAGTGCTAAACTCGATTTTCATTCTCATCGGAAAGGCAATTCTCAATTAGGAAAATCGACTGTTATATCGTGCAAGCATGCGTAGGTAGGTCTCCAAACTCGTTCATGTAAATTTGTGGTTACAGCAGGTCTTGCGTGCGTACGTTGTAGGTGAGGCAGTTTACTAATTCCAATTACTTTTGCCTACTCCGCGCAATGGCCGACATGCCGCCAGCACATCAAGCGTGAAAACTTGTTGTAGGAGATTGACATCGGAAGCTCGAACATCGCTCTGCTATGTGCTCTCCATCGTCCGATTTTTCGCTTGATTGCAGCCCTACAGGACACTTACTAAAAAAAAGCGACCAACAAAAAGAGGCAGGCTGACAGTTACAGAAAAAAAAGGTTATATGGGGTCGTTACACTTAACATAGTTGTAGAGCGCACCCTTTGTCAAAATAGGAAACCCAGCCTGAACCCGCTCTCTTGGTTCATGTCCAGTGTCCTGCACTGAATATTTTCACGAACTGCTTGTGTCCCCTATACTGATCGCGGAGCAACGCCCAAAAAATTGCAATGGTGCACTGCTGTGATTTCCGACAGGCCAGCATGAACGCGTCAAACCAGAGAGGTTTCACCGCCCTCTTGAGGGCTGCGGAGGGGGGTCACACGAGCGCATACAAGGTGACCTTTTTGCTGGGAGACGCTTCTTTCACTCTTCCACCTTTTTTGGGCGGCTCATCCTTACCTACCGTGCACACTTACCAGACATCAGTCAACCCATGGATAGTGCTTGGCTTGAGGCGTTGGGCGAACCTCACATGCATCCCAAACGAAAATGTGCGAAAGCTCTATATAGAGAAAACTGCAAGCTTACCGAAGACGAGAATCATCTTCATTTAGCCACAGCTTCCCCATGGTGATATACTGCGGTACCTGCGTGGTGCGCAGTGTGCGTGCCCAGGAAGGGAAGCGTGGGCCACGACCCGAGCGGCGGCACACGGTCGATGAATGTAGCAGAGCAACACGGCAGGGTGATGCGCCGCCGCAGCCGCAGCCGCAGCCGCAGCCGCCGCCGATTGTCGACCGAGTCAGGGAAGGGGTGACCAAATTGTCTCCCCGTCGGATCACGCCTCGACCCCCCACCCCTGCCTTGTTTCCTGTCCTAGTAAGTAGCCACCGTCATTTCCCCGAAATATCGCGTCCGAAAGCCAAGCACGGTCTAGGAACATCACGTGGGCACCACGCATCACGCATTTCCTTATTGTTCCAAACGGGCGTGCGCGTGTGAATTTTGCCTATCTGACAACACGTCGCCGACGAACTATTAGTTGGCTGCGTAGGTACCTTCAGTCGGTGCGCGTGTGTTAGTTTGTTTGCGGGGCTTCTTTTTCTTTGTATCTGACTGGCGAGTTTGTGGTTCGACTTTTGTTTTTTTATGACAAGAACTACTGTAGGTCAGCTATGAAAACGTTGGCTAACTTCACTGCCAAGCTAAAAATTAAGTCGTCGGAGTCTAGTCAATGCATGCCGTGCTCGCGGCCCTACCTATTTATGGTGGCCACAAGCAAAACCCAATCCCCACGAACAACATTCGACCATCGAGAGACCCACCTCTACCCCCCCCTATATATATTATATACATATTGGTTGGGTTGGCGTCGGTTGTAAAACGCACCCTCTCACTGCTAGGCAACCAGGGTACCGTTCATTTTTTTTGGCGGTGACCACGGCTGGCGGTCTTGTTAGATCATTTGTGCGGGGTTGAGGTTCTCAACCCCGCACAAGGGGAATGATCGCACCAACGTAGTGTGCATATGGTAAGGCACCCACGAGGCAGATACATAGTATATCCATTGCTGTCTCTGGAAGTGGCCACACCAGAAATCTAATCAATTCATTGGAGGTTGTCGTCCGTACGCAAGTCCGCCTCACAAGCGATTACTTGTAGGATGCAGCTCACCCTTTATGCGACTCGCCCAACACCTCACTGCACTTCGCGCTTGGTGCAAACCAAATAATGTCTACCTGGTTGGTGAAAACCCGACATATCCGTCCCGGTATTGTAGGGATGCGAGGGTCTATGGTCATACCACTACCGCCATGCATGGCATGAGTACACCACCCCCCTCTCCCCTCCCCTCCCCCTCGCACATGCCACTTTTGTTGTTGTGTTCAGGCTCTGGTGGATCGAGGCGCCGATCCCCTGGCCGTGACAACAACGGGGAACACGGCGCTGCACCTGGCAAGCGAAAGAGGCCACCTGGAGATGGCAAAGTTTCTCACGGACGCGGGGGCGGACATGGAAGCGTCTAACAGCCAAGGGTTCACGTGAGAAAAAGAGGGGGTCGAGCTATACGGAGACGACGCGGCAAGAGTGTACCATACCAGTGCAAGAAGCCCACTAGGGCGGGCTTCGGCGTTTTTTTAGCTCCGTGGATACCTCAGAGGGAAGACGTGTAGACAAAATATGACGATGGTTGCCGAACCGGTCACAAGATGCATCCCGGGATGCTCGGGTAGGAAACGTTGTCCTAACTGCAGCACAGCAACGTTGACACTTGGTGTGTTGTTGCACCCCTCTTGCTAGACGGTTGATGGTATCGCCCTTCTCGAATTTTCGGTAGCTTTACTTGGGTCCCAAGAGAAGGCGGGCAGCGCGTGTCATCAATGTGTAAAGAGCCTGCGCTGACTTTTTTTTCTTCTCAACTTCGGAAGACGTGTGTGCTGCTGCTACTGCTGCAGCTGCAACCGTCTCCGCCCTTTTTCGGTTGACAGCGCAAAAGCACAGCACTTAATGAAACGGTGGCCGCCTCTCTGCTGCAACATCTCAACATGCCGCCGGAGCAGAACCAGCCGCTGACGGTGCCAGCTAGCTAGCTAGCCCCCTGGGCCTTGTCCCCTGTTCACGTCGTTCTCAGTCCCACCCGCGTCGCGATACACGTGCGCGGGATCGTTGACTACAGTACAGGTTGTTATGTTTGCTATCCGGCAATGCGCAGGCGTGAGCTTTAACCTCAATTGTATAGCTCATAAACGTCCCCTCGGGTAAGAGAAGAAGCAATAACCAAAAACGGAAACCAAAATGTTATGTTTCATATCCGACCCATTTTCGGAGAAACGGTGCTCGATTTTCCCCGCCGTCGGAAGCATACCGCCATTAACCCCACGATACGACTACTGCAGGTATCGGGACCCACGGATGGAATACATACGTAGTAACAAAAATAACGAGAAAACATCGTTTTTTTATCAACCCCCCCAGGACGAGCTTGTGTATATATAGCAGCACATGTGCCCTCACGCTGCTGCGTGTGTGGTCTAGTTCCTTACGTTGCACTTTCGGATGGCCCCGCTCACGCCAGCATCCCGGCCTGCTTGTTGTTTGTTTCTTTTGGGTTTTTTTTGTTGACGCATGCTACGGTAGAGGGTGCAGCATGTTTTTTGCCTCATAAGGGTGGTCACTTATTACTTGAGGAGGCTCTATACCTCACCCGAAAAAAAAAACTGATTTGTGGAGGAAAACGAAAGTGCTACCCGATCTACAATCCCATGAATTTACTCTAAAACAAAAAGAATCGCAAAAAAAAAATTGATTCCGACGATTGTGGGTTAAGGAGCCTTTAATAGGTCATTCAGAAAAAAGAATCGGTCAGAAAGTGTCACTGGGACTACCTCTATCGTGGGCACACGTCTGAACATTTCCATCCCATTCGCTGCCTTCGCCGTTCTGTTTTCCCTCTCCCTCCTAGTTGTAACTCAGATCCGGGGTTTACATATAGCAGACTCTCTCTCTCTCTCCCCCCTCCCACTACCGTCCCGGCATTGTAGGGATGCGAGGGTCTATGGTCGTATGACTANCACTTAATGAAACGGTGGCCGCCTCTCTGCTGCAACATCTCAACATGCCGCCGGAGCAGAACCAGCCGCTGACGGTGCCAGCTAGCTAGCTAGCCCCCTGGGCCGTGTCCCCTGTTCACGTCGTTCTCAGTCCCACCCGCGTCGCGATACACGTGCGCGGGATCGTTGACTACAGTACAGGTTGTTATGTTTGCCATCCGGCGATGCGCAGGCGTGAGCTTTAACTTCAATAGTATAGCTCACAAACGTTTCCTCGGGTAAAAGAAGAAGCAACAACAAAAAACGGAAACCAAAATGTTATGTTTCATATCCGACCCATTTTCGGAGAAACGGTGCTCGATTTTCCCCGCCGTCGGAAGCATACCGCCATTAACCCCACGTTATGACTACCGCAGGTATCGGGACCCACGGATGGAATACATAGTAACAAAAATAACGAGAAAACATCGTTTTTGTATCAACCCCCCCAGGACGAGCTTGTGTATATATAGCAGCACATGTGCCCTCACGCTGCTGCGTGTGTCGTCTAGTTCCTTACGTTGCACTTTCGGATGGCCCCGCTCACGCCAGCATCCCGGCCTGCTTGTTGTTTGTTTTTTTTGTTGTTTTTTTTTGTTGACACATGCTACGGTAGAGGGTGCAGCATGTTTTTTGCCTCACAAGGGTGGTCACTTATCACTTGAGGAGGCTCTATACCCCACCCGAAAAAAAAACTGATTTTTGGAGGAAAACGAAAGTGCTACCCGATCTACAATCCCATGAATTAACTCTAAAACAAAAAGAATCGCAACACAAAAAAATCGATTCCGACGATTATATGGGTTAAGGAGCCTTGAATAGGTAATTCAGAAAAAAATTCGGTCAGAAAGTGTCACTGGGACTACCTCTATCGTGACCACACGTCTGAACATTTCCATCCCATTCGCTGCTTTCGCCGTTCTGTTTTCTCTTTCCCTCCTAGTTGTAACTCAGATCCGGGGTTTACATATAGCAGACTCTCTCTCCCCCCCCGGCATTGTAGGGATGCGAGGGTCTATGGTCGTATGACTACGGCCGTGCACGACATGAGTACCCCCCCCCCACACACACTACGGCTCGCGCCTTGGATTTGTATCGCGATCATATACGTGTAATCTCTTTCTTCCAGCGTCGGCTCGCGTCGAATAGTCGATGACGTAACCGTCAACGTTAATGGGCACGTCTTCTCTCTGTACGATAATCAAGGGAAGCACCGAAGGCATTCATAGAAAGAAGCTCCTTCAAGGTGTACGAAGCCTTTCTCGGGGCTTTGCCGTTTCTTTTGTTGTTGTTGCTGTTGTTGTTTTTGGTGCTATGCAGTTGCCGAAGGTCCACCCGCGCTCTTGATGGCTGACCTACCGTTACGTTTTACATACTCCAACCGACACAGCGCCCTTTTGGTGGCCACTCAGCACGCGCACGGGGCCGTCGCGAAGGAGCTCCTGAACAAAGGGGCCAAACCAGACGCCACCACGGCCCGCGGGTTCACGCCGCTGATGCTCGCCGCCCAGTACGACCAGCAGGACCTGGTGATGGATCTGCTTGACAGAGGTATTCTATGGTGACGCACTACGACTATTGCTGCATCCCAAACACCGCGTGCGTTCCTACGGATGTAGAGCCACGTACAGATGTATACGCAGCGCGCTGTATACTGGACATCTGAGTATGGTCCCCGTCGGTATACCTGGTGTGTGTTACGACACATACATACGTAGTTCGACTGTCTTTTGGTGTATTTCCTGCTGTAGATGTATTCTTCATTCTTCGTCGGGTTCGTCGAAGCATCTATCCTTTTGTCAGACGGTACCCATAAACAGCTCGATCCGCCCGCCCCGCGTCAAATGGAACTACGAGTAGGAGTAAATAACATATATGCCCATTTTATACTGATCACCGGCTCATCCTGTCCGTCCATCATCCAGCTATCAGCGCTCCTAAGCAAGGTGTTTGCTACATGCGCTGATTGCGTTTTCTACCACATCCGTGTTTTTACTCGATCACCCACCCACCCACCCACCCACCCACCCACCCAACCACACACCTACCCACCAACCGACCCACCCAACCACACACGCCGCAAGCACAAAACGTTTCTCTCTCTCGTGCAGAGCGACAGCGCCCCCCTCTCCTTTCTCCCTAATCAGGGACGACAGCGCCAGGCTAAGAGCACAAACACGAGTACACGCCCCCCCGCCCCCCCCTCCCCTGCTACCATGCCCAACCCACCTGCTGCCATCGCCCACTGCATGTGTTCTACGGACAGGTGTAAACATAGCCGCGGTGCAAGAGACCGGCGACACCCCGCTAAGCCTCGCCGCTTATTTCGGCAGGCTGAACGTGGTGAAAGAACTGGTGCGTCGCGGGGCGGACGTGGGATGTCGGGACCGCGACGGTTTAGCCCCCGGGGAGGCGTTTGAAGACAGTGTCACTGCAACCACTCGACGTCGGATTCAGGTGCAGTCTGGGGGTCCGATTGAGGCCCAGCTTAGGCAGCCGATCGGTCGGTTTGGAGTCTTGCCACAGCAGTAGCGCCAACTCGCTCCGGTGCGGAGAAAGCACTGAGCTTGAGTGGAAATCACCAACTCGTGGTACTGACTAGCGCATGCACAGCCCTCCGTCGAAATGGGAAGATGGGGGGGGGGGGAGAGAGTCGTGGTAGTTGCGAAAAACGCTATGCTTCAACTAATCTCCCACCCCCCCCGCTCCCCGCAACATCCTCTCCACTGACAAGGTGGCGCTGTGGGGAGAAAAGGAAAAGAAGAAGTGGGAGAACGACAAGAAGAACGCGAAGGTTTCGTCGCCAACCGGCGACATGCCCGCCGCGGCAGAGGCTGCCATCAGGTACACGGGGCCGCTTTGACCTGCGAGTGTGAAAAATACCGCATGCCGATAACGCGAGGCTCTCTCTCTCTCTCTCTCTGGCCATCCTGTGCGCGCGGCGCGGCTCCTAGTCTTTCCTACACCCATTGACCTCTGTCGAAGGAAGCGACGGGCCGTTTTTGCGTATTGAGCAGTGTCCGCTCTCATTCCTCTATTTCGCTTTCCGGGGTTATCTTGTCTGTTGGCATGGCGTGAGGGATCCCGAAAACGGCACCACCCCACGCGCGAGAATGCGGCCGAACACCGCATAGCACAGCAAGGTACCACAACCGCTGGCACGAATTTCAGAGCCGACTTTCTCCAAAAGTCTGCCTTGGAGGGGCGCAGCCAGCCCACGAAAACGGCGGCTTTGGGAAGATATTGTCGATAATATCTTTGGGGAAGATATTGACGATATCTTTGGGAAGATATCGTCGATGTCTTCGGGAAGATATTGTCGATACCACTGGGAATATATTGTCGATATCTCTGGGAAGATATTGTCGATATCTTTGGGAAGATACTGTCGGTATGTTAGGGAAGATATTTCCGATACCTTCCCGTAAACAAGTCGCTCGGTGTTTTCCCTCTCCCCGTTGCTGAAAAAATCAGCTCTGAAATTCGTCCGAGGTACCTTGGATTTGTATCGGCGATCATATACGTGTAATGCCTTTCTTGCCGAAGTGCTCGCGTCGAGGGGGGGGGGGGGGGGGGGGGGGGTTCTAATGTCGTGCACGGCCGTAGTCGTATGACCATAGACCCTCGCATCCCTACAAGGCCGGGACAGAGCTGTTATCTTATCACCCGGGTTTGATAACAAACACAGTGGTTCCCGCGCGTTCCGGTGTTCCAGTGTCGCAACCGAAATGCCACGAAAGTATGCATGACCTCGGGGTCTCGACTATCACGTTTTGAGTCGAATGCCGTGGTTCTATGAGCGCCCCGAAATGTGGCATACGTTCAACGCGGCATCTGCTGGGAACGTTTTCAATAGACACATAGAAAGCTCGAGAAGGTGATCGAGCCATAGCCGACGAAGGGTGAGAAATGCTGGCCCAAGGCACGAAGAGCTTTTCTCTGGCACGAAGCAGGGGCAGGGGATATCTCTCTATATATATATGTATTCCTCCTGAGACACTAGGTAGAAAAACGATCGCTATCCTAGGTACGAGATAGATGGTGGCCACAGGCGGCGAAACAGGAAGGGGATACGATTTGCAAAACGTTTCTATGTAATATATATAGAAACAGGTCATGAGCGGCCAAATGTTGGAGGTGTCTCTATCAGAAGTAGGAAGGATGCTCCGTTTCGAAAGGTATGCCAGGTCAATGGTCAAATGTCAAATGGCAACGGCAGGCAACGAACGAGTACGACCCCCCACCCCCCCCTCTCCCACCCCCCTCCGCTCGCCCCCCCACCCCCCCACTCACGACGCTTCGCGCTTGGTGCAAGCAATGTCTGCCTGGTTGGTGAAAACCAACGGCTCGCGGCACTGCAGGGGTGCGAGGGTCTATGATCATACGACTACGGCGTGCACGACATAGATACGCCCCCCCCCCCCATTATCCTCCGCTAACCCCTCCCGCTGCCGCCCACCACCCCCCCCCTCCCTCGCCAGGCACAAGCGGTCGTCCGTGCCTCTTGTGGTCTCACCAGCCGGAGCGAAGGAGGGGTCGAAGCCTTGGAGCGCCCTTCACACCGCGGTGCACCGGGCGTCAGCGTCGGGGGTGCGAGAGCTGCTGCTCGATGAGGACGTGGACAAGGAGCAGGAGATCGAGCGAAAGTTCACGCCGCTCCTCTTGGCGGCGCAAGACGGCCTGGTGGAGTGCATATCGGAGGTGAAACGAAACGCCGCGGGGACCGTAGGGACCTGCCTCAGCAGTTCATGGTTGCTCGGTAGCGATACTACAGGGCCTGTCTCTCTCTCTCTCTCTGTCTATCTCTCTTTCTCTCTCTCTCTCTCTCCCCCTCTCTCCATTTCTCTCTCTTCCTCTCTCTCCCCCTCTCTTTCTCCCTCTCTCTATCTCCATCTCTCTCTTCCGCTACTCTCTCTCTCTCTCTCTCTCTCTCTCTCTGCAGTTTCTTGTTGCACGGCCGCGATACCGTATATGACGACTTCCTACCCTCGGCCGTTTTTTGTTGCGCGGTGGCGAAGACTACAAGCTGCGCGAGTGGCGGATGTGTGCGTGCGTGCGTGTGTGTGTCCCGTGTGCTTGTTACCACGGTTCGGAAGGGCGTTGGACAAGGCGACCGCCTTTGCTTGTGATTCGGAGCTTGGACGGCGTTTTTGCGCGACAGCGAAACTCTTCGCTACAAACCGATGTGTGAAGCCACAAACTAGTTCTTGACATCGTTTTGGCTTGACCCGCAACCTCCTTGACTCCTTCTCCGAGGAGACGAGGCAAATAGGTTCGCCGTCCGTGAAGCGTCCCCACATGGAGAAGTTTGGTTAAGTAAGTACTAGCGAGGAAACGATCGCTATCCTAAGAGATAGAGGATGGCTACAAACGGCGAAACAGAAAGGGGATATGATAAAAATAAAAATAAAACTCTACGTAATAGATGGAAAACACGTACGTACTGAGCGCTCGAATGTTGGAGGTGTCTCTTACCATTTACAGGAGTAGGAACGGTGTGCCCTCTCGAAAGGGATGCGTGGGTGGTTAATGGTCAAATGACTACGTAAGGGTTTGGCAAGCATCAAATGAGTATGCCCGCCCCCCCCCCTTTTCCCCTCCGTTTTTTCTAACTGCGCACTACGGACAGTTGATTGAAGCGGGCGCTAACGTGGAGGCAAGAACAGACACGGCCTTTACCCCTCTATTGCTGGCGGCCAAGAGCGGGCACCTGGAGGCAGTGAGGGAGCTAAGGGTCGCGGGTCGCGCGGACGTGGAGAGCTCGAATAGTCGATCCTTCACACCGCTGCTCCTCGCTTGCCAGAACAACCACCATGAGGTGAGAGCTTGTAGTATTGTTTCGCAGGGAGGGAAAGTCATATTTATCGGAGGGTGGTGTTATTCTGCTGCCGAGCGACACGTGCCAAAAGGCATGTTTGGTGGAGGGCGGCGGGGGGGGGACGGGGGGGCGGGGGTACTCACGTCATGCATGGCCGTAGTCGTATGGGGGGGAGGGGATAAACTGCACGAAAGGAGAAATTAAAGCCATGCACCGAAGCGCCCGGCGTACGTACAACCAGCTTTGAAGCACATGCAGGAGATGGCGCGGCAAGCCGCGAGATAGGCTCGAAACCGAGGCGAAATACAACCCGAAACCGTGACTACAAGAGGAGATACACACACTCCCTTGCAGGGCGAATCGGAGCGTGAGAGACGTGCAGGGGGTGTCGTGGGAACCGGTTAGATCATTCCAGGAAGAGGCTCGACGCGCTCTCCCTTCTTTGCATTTTGGGAACGTTTATGACAACCGCCCGCGATCTCGTCAAAATGCAAAAACTCCATACACCAACTTTTGACACAATTGTATTGTTTGTTTTCGCCGCCGTGCTCGAATCTTGCTCTGCAGGTTGTTCGCGAGCTTGTGATCGAGGCGAAAGCCAACATCGAAGCTCTCACGGACCAGGTGCGCCCGACATGTCTGCCTTTTTTTGCCTGTCCTCGCATTTGCACGATATATATATATATAAGTTTTAATAGGTTGCACAAGCTATTGTGAGACACATTGTCGACGCGGCGCCGGGATATACATAGAGCGGCGCGGTAAACGTCCCAAGACTCCCTACCCCCCNCCCCCCCCCCCCCCCCCCCCCCCCCCCGTCCCACAAGCTATCATGTTTGGGACACGAACTTTCCATCAGGCGGTGAAAGTCGTGCGAACGGACGCAAGAAAAAGTACCCTTCCATACCCTTCATTGCTATCTCAGGAAGTGGCCACATCATAAACAAATAATCAATTAATTCGACGCTGTCATCCATGTGCAAAAATAATCCGCCTTTACAAACTGTTCTTAGTAGGACGCGGCTCACCCTTTCCCCTTCATGCGACCCGCCTAACACCTCACGTTTCGTTCCGCTTCGCGCTTGCAGTAGTGCAAGCAAATATCTGCTTTGTCGGTGAAAAAAAAGCGACGTGCTCCATCCCGGCATTGTAGGGAGGCGAGGGTCTACGGCCGTACGACTATGTACGGCCATGCACGGCATGAGTACCCCCCCCCCCCCCC
>MEHQ01002737.1:229635-266420 GCA_008828725.1 Saccharina japonica | reverse complement strand
CTGGGTCCCCCCCCCCCCCCCATGCACCCTTGTTCCACGCCCTGACTACAGCCAGTAGCGACTGAGAATACGTATTTTTTGTGTGTTTGTCTTTTTTTTTGTCGTCTCGCACTGAATCGCATGCCCAGGGGTATACGCCTCTCCTCGTGGCCTGTCAGTCTGGGAACCTGGACTTGGCTAACTTCTTGGTGTCCCAGGGAGCGGCGCTCGGTGCGACCACAGCAAGGGGGATGTCGGCGTTGCATCTCGCAGCCGAAACGGGGACGGCGGGCTTGGTCCGAATGCTCTACGAAGCTGGGGTAAGTTATGTGTACATATATATGAGTAGGAAGTATGTGTGGGTATGATATCTGTCAACATCCAAATCGAAGTTTTTACTCACAGTGAAACCCAGCACAGGTATTTATAAGGGGTCCGTGCTGCTTTTTCCTCCTCCCAATATGGAAGAGAATGCAGGCCCTGTGGTCACAAGCACTACTACGCGACGGATAAAACATGGAATTATGCGTCGGTCGCGCGTCTTCGAAAAATTGTGAATGGTGGGCACATAAAGCGATGCACACCTCGGACGAACAATGGATTCCGAATTCATTATCTAGATATTTCAAGGCAAACCTTCACCCGGTCTTCTATGATCTAGTTCATGTTCCCGGCTGGGAGCCGTAGAATCTGCATGAGCTAGCACATGTTTTTTGGGTTGGGTCTGTACTGTGCAGATCCTGCACAACCCCTCGCAACGGCAGGCGAGGAACTAGATGATCTAGATGATGATCTGTCCGAGATGTGCTATATGCGTCGTTCGAGCCCTGAGAGCGCAGAGAACAACCAACGTACCAAGTGGGACAGTTTCATTTTCTCGTCTCGGCCTCCGTATCGGATTGCTAGATGTACAACATAACAAGTGAGCTCACTAGCTCACAGTATCTAGCAAAACCACAATCTGGAGTTCGTCCGGCTGTTATTCCTGGACGCCACATTTACCCAAGGGTTTTCGTAATCCTTCGCGTAAGCACGGCTCCGAGCGGGGCGTCACCAACTGTCCACGTCCTCGACACAGCGTGTCTGCTCGATCAATCTAGCGACCACGGGCATCAACCGTTGCCATTTTCTGATAGGGAGTATATTCGAATTCTTAATAGGTTATGAGCCTTGTTTCAGCGCGGCCGGCGCCGTCGGGAACCTTCGTAGACCTGGAGTTGAAGCAGCGATGGAGGGTTTTGATACACAGCAAATCGGCATGGATTTCAGCGGCCCGGTTCAGCTCGGCTCCGTGATTTCAGCTGCCCGACACAGCAGCTGTTAGAGATACAAGCGCACCATAACTACTGAACTGTTACGGGGAAACCTAGTATTCAGGACCAAATATGCTTTGTAAAAGTACTGGGGTATACAGGTTTTTGTGTATGTGATGGGCTCCTGAATACTATGGTCCCCCGTACTATTAATAGCAGTCGGCGCTGACTGCTATATAAGCTGACTACTATTAAATAGCTAAGTAGTTATGGATTATAGCTAAAACGGGCCGGGGTCAACATTGGAGCATGAATACCATAACCCGCATTTGCTTTTGAACGCATTTAGCACAGCACAGCTCCTACTATTTAATCGCCAATTTTTCATGAACCCAGTTGGACGCTTGGTGCTAGCAATGTCTGCCTGGTCGGTGAAAACCCGACATGCTCCGTCCTGGCATAGAGATGCGAGGGTCTATGATCATACAACTACGGCCTTGCACGACATGAGTACACCACCCCCCCCCTGCTCACCCTTCATGCGATTCGCCGAACACCTCACGGCGTTTCGCGCTTGGTGCTAGCAATCTCTGCCTGGTCGGTGAAAACCCGACATGCTCCGTCCCGGCATTGTGGGGATGCGAGGGTCTATGGTCACACGGCTACGGCCATGCATGAATATGAAGTACACCCCCCACCACCACCGTTGGTCCACACCAATGACACTAAACTAACAACGACCCCTTGCGTTCCCCGCACTCCATGTGACCATCCCCGATCGGTGTCTGACCGTAAACCAGGCCCCTCTCGAGACCGCCTCGTGCACGGGGGACACGCCATTAACCTTGGCCACGTACTTCGGCCATGTCGAGGCGGTGGAGGAGTTGCTGTCCATCGGAGCCAACGCCGATGCCGTCGACGAGGATGGCCAAGCCGCAGGTGGGCTGATCGCTAGCGTGTTGTGTCCCAGAAAAATTGTGCGTTTTGCGTTTTGTGCTTTATTTTAGTTTTGGCGCCGTTTTTTTTTCGAATTTCCGAAGGAGATGGTCGCGCTCAGCAGATCAGAAGGCGGCTGGATTTAGGCGTGTTAAGTGATATTGACCCCGTTGGGGCTTTAGGGCCGTGCTTGTTCAAGCAATTTTTGTCGAGTTTTTCTTTCACTTTCTTTTTTTCTTCATGTCCAAATAAATGCTAAAACAAAATTGGAAAATCTGGAAAGTTAAACTTTCCAATTTCATGGCGCCCTGCTAAATTACCACATTTTCCGTTTTTTTTTTTTTGGAAATGAAGAGAACAAAAGGTAGAAAAATTCAACGAAGCCTAAGCTTGCTTCGATGAGCACGGCCCTCAGAGTGGGAAACGTGGAAAATACATGGCGATTACGTACAGTATCGGCCGCACGAAGCAGTCGGTCACAGGCTACTGGGGTAGCTGGGGTAGGGGATAAGGCCGAAGTTAAACGTGAGAGAGTGTGCGACACAAGCGTGGGCAGCATGGTGATGATCGTACACACTGCGGCACGCGGCACGCTCTTCCTAGGCACGCGATTGGCGATTGATTGGATGCCACTCAGCTCTGCTACGTGCACTCGTCGTTGTTTTAGTTCCTATACTATAATCAAGATATATGGATCCTTGTACCTACAGTACTGGTCCCACGTACTTGAGAACACACTACTTGGAATTAGTGTGGGACCCACGTACTTGAGAACACACTACTTGGAATTAGTGTGGGATAATGTTCCCAGTTATGAAAATATGATATCGTGATATGGAAGCTGTTAATGTGTGTGTGGGATATCGTGTTGACGGAAGCTGTTATTATTAGTGTGTGTGAGATCGTGTCAACGAAGTAGTTAGTGTATACTTCGTACTATACTGTAACGCAGGGCCAATGAACGATGTTGGCCTGCTATTTCCCAGTGCACGTTTTGGCTGGCGATTAATAGACGGTGTACGACCGCGTTGCATACTGCACCCAACAGAGCACGAGCTTCTGCTCTGCTCGTACGAGTAAAGGATCTTACTGCTGTGTAGATCTTACGACGACGGTATACATAGGGCAACCAAATAAAAATGTACCGGTATGATTGGTACGCAAAAAAGAAATTACATCGCATTGTCTCATCGCGGGTGTCAACGAAGTAGTTACTCGTAGTGTATACTTCGTACTATATATATATTTATCCTCCGGCGGATAGGTAAAAATAAAGCTTACGCCCTCCACACTTCCACGTCTCACTGCGTGTCTTGTGTCAATTCACTCCATGCCCCCTCGGAAGTATCAGCCCTTGCTGCCTACTACTCCGGAGACTTGAGCATGCTGACCCGACCTGACAAGTTATGGAAGCGGCCGCCTCGACTGTGGGAATGCTTGTTCACGTAGCGATTGCCACAATGGGTTGGTTTCTCGCGACCCTTTCAATCGACGACGCCATCAGTTGCATCTATCATAACATCGCGGGGCGACCACGTAAAATATTAATTGTGACGGAACCATTGATGGTGGTCTCGTGATATGAATGAAACACGACCACCGCGATGAAAGCCTTGGCCCCTTCCTCTCACCGATGTTCACTCGCATGTACTCTCGAACAGCAATCAATCAAAACGCGCAGTACTGACTTAAGTGCTATTCGTACACCACTGTCCCGAAACATAAGAACTACTTTTATTGAATATTATTACAAAAATGATTATTATATTTCGGGACAGAGTGGCCCCCGGTACTGCTGAAGTCACAAGTCGGCACAAAAGATGATTTCCAGCATAAACTATTAACAGCAGTCTATAGATGCTACCATTGATACCGCTGTAGTCACAAAACGCGGAGCCTTGTTTTCCTTGACACGAGTACATAGAGTAGATGCTACACACTCGTACTCTAATAAAAAAAACAGTTACGTAGCTGTACGAAGTCGCAAGGTCATAGCAGGGCAAGTAAGTTTACGCGTGGTCATATGACTAAGGCAAGCAACAAATGAGTAACCCCCCCCCCCCCCGCCCCCACCCGCTCATGGCCTCCGCCCCGTCTGCTCGTGATCGCGGCCAGGCCGGTCGTTCGACGACAGCGTTCACGAAGACACGCGGATAAATCTCAAGAGGATTCTCAGAGACGCGCGCAGTCGAACCGACCCCGAGGCGGGCATGGTGCGCGACGAAGGGCAGAGCGAATGATGAAACTCTACAAAGAAAGAGAGAGGGGTAGCTCACCACTTAGTCGAGAAAAGTGGTTGAGGGTCACTTTGTGTACGAGGCGCAGACGAGGCGAATAGAAGTAACCGTAACCCTGAGCCAATCAGATAGGCCCAATCAAGCATTCATTGGTTGGCAATAGGCCGCTTTTGTCTCGCACAGAGTATGTCCATTTTCTCGAATAAGTGGTACCAGGGTAAGCTCTACCCACTCGAAAAACGCCTCCCTGATTGATATTGTAGCCGAGGACGAAAAGGGGGGTATTAGCCACAACCCTTTCGTGGCTTGGGACTCAGAGATATCCCGACCAAACAAAGCGTAAGAAGACTGGTCGAACGATCAACCGTCTATGTACGAGTAGTGGTGTGAGTGAGAGGGTAGAAGATGCGAGTCGGGTCATGCTGCTTCTACTGTAGCTCGTGTCGTGCGGTTCCTTGCAGTGTACCATTAGTTCGGACACCAGATTTATCACCCCCCCTTTTTCCCCCCCCCCCCCCCCCCCCCCAAACAAGAAGCATTGATTGGCCGATCGATGCTGTAACCGTCATTTCTTTTTTTTGTGACACGTGCTCGTACGGTTGAGGTGAACCGTTATGTTTTAGGACTGCAGTCCCATTTTGGGGACAAACCACTCTCATTCTAAGTAATTTGTCCCCAAAACGGGACTCCAGTCCTGTAAGGGTTAAGGGTGGTCACTTGAGGAGCTCTATACACCCCAAACACTGAATTTAACAAAAAAAAAAATAAGTGCAACACGATGAACCATCCCATGGACTGGGTATATACACAACGCATACAACAGTATTGCAAAAAAAAAAATGAGATTCCGACGATTTTGGGTTAAGAACCGGTCCCCCGTTTTTGGGGACAAAATACTTGGAATTAGTGGGGAATGGATTTTTCAGTTCTGAATGGGTTATAACCCCTTAAGAACCGGTCCCCCGTTTTTGGGGACAAACTACTTGGAATTAGTGGGGAATGGATTTTTCAGTTCTGAATGGGTTAACCCCTCAAGAACCGGTCCCCCGTTTTTGGGGACAAAATACTTGGAATTAGTGGGGAATGGATTTTTCAGTTCTGAATGGGTTAACCCCGTAAAAACCGGTCCCCCGTTTTTGGGGACAAACTACTTGGAATTAGTGTGGGATAAGTTATTTTCCGTTCTGAATGGGTTAAGGAGCCCCATCGTTCAGAAAATATTTCAGCCAAAAAACGGTGTATACCTCTATCGTAGCCCGCGTCTTGTCATCCCCCCCCCCCCCCCCCCCCCCCCCCCCCCTCCCTTTTCGATTCCTAATATGAGTCAAAAGTACCGGAGACAACAACACACAATAACCGGTGTGTGAGTTGCCGTGACCGTTACTGCTCGTTTCAGCCAGCTTGAAGGGCGCTTTTGCTTCAACAGACTGGATGTTGATCGCGTTGCTGCTCGCTATTATTGTTCTGCACAAATGCGTCTCGAGTTGTTATAGGCGTCGACAAATCTACCCCGCCGGGCGAAAAAATAAAAATAAATGTCCCGCAGAAAAACACCACCAGGGACCACGGACTAACATTCTCTTAGCATCGCCGCGTGGTTCACATCGACGACAGAGCAACAACTAACTGCACGTACCATGTATGTACAGCAGCAGTGCATGGCTGTCAATAAAGACAATAGGGAGCCAGAGGTCTAACGCTCTGGCCGAAGCCACATGGGACACAACTCCTGCCCTTCGGCCTAAGATGTCAACCAATCAATCAACCAATTATCGACTGTGATCATCCGTCCGCAGCTCTACTGCTGCCGCACGAGCTCTGCGGCAAACTCCACTTCCAAAGGCTTGGCCAAGAGTCGGGCAAAAGACACGCTCTAACGACGCCACACCGTACGCCAGCAGATGACCCTCGGTGCTACGACGCGTATCGTAAACTCGTACATGGCGTCCCCAGAGGACATGCCACATACAGCGGCGGTGGGCCTGGTTACTATTGCCACACGTTCGCAACCTTAACCTAACTGCGTCGGGCACCGGTCCCGGTGCGAACCGAACCGAAATTCTTCAATGCTAAGGGCGTGTTCACGGTCGCAGAACAGCACCCACACCCACGTGTACACAGGCCGGCGTCTCTATAAGGTGTGCCCGCAAACAGCAACCACGCCCACGCGTACGCAGGCCGGCGTACCTCAAGGCGAGCACTATTACGGGACCCATAGTAATCAGGACCCATCAGGTACACAAAAACCTATATATTGCAGTATTTTTACAAAGCATATTTGGTCCTGATTACTATGTGCCCCCTCCTGCCTCTGTGCGGTCACAGGCCGCCGATAGTTCATCCGCTTCGACCGAAGCAAAACCGGCATGCCTCTGACAGACCTAATCTATGCTCCAGGCCTGTGCCCACACACTGCTGCCATTTTCCGCGAAATGAATTTTCCGGAGGGTCGCCCACAGTCAACCACGCCCACCGATCTCTCTTTCAAGTTCGCCGGAGCGGAAAGGAAGAGGGCGGGCAAAAAGTGACCGCGGGGAGTTAACCCCATCACCAGGTAGGCATAGTGGCATGGTTGAGGGGAAGCGTCACTCCCCGGCGTCTCCCATGTCGCTAAGATTCACTCCGCGCCGCCCCTCCCGTCTTCGTCGCGGTGAGTCCCTGGCGGTTTCGTGCAGCGAGTACGCCGGTCACCCCTCCCCCTCCCCCCCCCGCCGGGCATCAAATCATCTAAATCATCACGCACGTGTGCCTGCTTGCAAAAAAGGGAAACGAGGGGAAATCGGGCGTCAGCAGTGCACACGCCGCCCGACCACGGTGGAACCGGCAAAGCGGATGATGCACAACAGCGGTGTCGCGCTACGTTCATGGCATGCGACTGCAGTGGCGATGGTGGTTTGGTTGCCGTTGCGAGCGTCGCGTTTCTCTATACATATATTGCTACCGTTTTCCCGACAACGAGTTTTCCTCCATTTACGTTTTTTGAGCCGTCGCTGCCGTGTCATTGCAGTCTTGTCTATCCGCGGCGCACACCCCGAGGTGACTGTTCGATTCGGTGCTACTACTGCTGCTGCTGCTGCTGAAATTGTTCTGGACATCTCACGACGGCACCTTCCACCGGCGCGAGCGGTAGCGTGGGACATCGCGCACAACCTGTAAGAGAAAAGGAGGGCACACCAGCTTTTCATTGTTCACGGTACGGCGACACCCCGTTTTACAATTTTCTCCTCCCACCTGGCTGCCGAGCGCTTCCTCGACCGATCCAGCAATCCCGGGCGAGCATGATGAGCTCCGCCTATTAATAGCCCCCCCCCCCCCCGCGTGTCACACACCTCCCGCCAGACAACACCAAACGCAGAAAACGAGCAACAGCTGCGCACTCTCGCCAGCCGAATCCTCGGTTTTTAATCCGATGTCGATTCCCTGTCGACGTTTCGATAAAACGAAAAAAATATATATCCCGGCGCCGTCGTTGTGCTGGTGGAGACCCCCCTCCCTCCGCTCCTTCGCCCCGCATCTTGCTGTTCTTCCCACTACCACTACGTGCTGTATCTCGTTCTCGTCCTCGCCCTCCTCCTCCTTCTTCTGCCCGTCCTCCTCATGCCTTCTTTCGTGGGCGCCCTATGATGTGAATGTGCGCACAAAGAAGGTCCACACGTTCAACCAAGCGCGCAAAACTGCTGCCATAATACTCGTACGAGGTGGACACGTGCGTGTGTACATACTGTACATGTACAGCAGGCGGCATTCTCACCGCGTTAACCCGTGTGCTTTTTTATTTATTTATTATTTTTTTCGCGGCGTTCTGAACGATATATAGAACTTCGTATCATGTATATGTACTCGTAGAACTGAACTTCGCATACTTCGAAGTATACTTGGTATACTGCTGCTGCCTAACAAGCGATACAATGTATATGTACGCACTGCTCTGTATACCAGGTACCAGGTATATGTCGATACCAGATATATTCGTACGTACTGATTCATATACCAGGTAAACGTTGTTGCTGTAGATGTCGTGCCACGTACGAAACGAAGGCGCCAGAAACCTAAATACTTGAGGTGCGCCTGGTAAATACCCCGTATTCCATCATCTGATATACTCGCACTGCTCTTTGGACAACTGCTCTAGTCGTGTTGCTGGTGTTACGATGTTGCTGTATATTCTATGTACGTATATACCAGGTATGACATCAACAACAGAATACCAATAACAACAGCCTTGTCTCCGTCCCAAGCGGCGGTGATGTGTACGATTTAGATGAGCACCGACACGTGCATGCCTGTTTGGGCACCGGCACGTGACAAGAACGACGTAACCATGCATGGATACTATAACGAGGGACCATAGTAAATATGACCAAATATTTCAAGTAAAAACAGGAAACATGAAGGTTTTTCAGTGTACCGTAGGTCCTATTTACTAGTATTTACTATGGTCCTCCGTTATACGAGTATACAATCTCAATCGTCTGTCTCCTCCTTACCCTCGTACGTACGAGTACCTGGTATCATATGATATGATACTCGTACACACCCTGGTTTATACCTGGCACGTCTTTTCTGGGGGCCTTTTCTTGACGGAGCCAGGTGTAACGGAGTGAGACACACGAGCGGGAGATACCAACTCCAACAACCGCCTGTTGTGTAGGTGGCGCACCAGTGGCGGGTACGAGCGTGCTAACACTGCTGTTACGACTTTTACTAACATTATTGGTACTGGTAGGATAGGTTATTGCTGTTTTCGACCTCAAAGTTACAGATAGGCGTTATATTGCCGTCTGTTGCTTTGCCTCGCACAATAAACAGCTGTGAGCCTGCAATTGACATGTTGCATGTTGCACAACGAACGCCATTCGACGAGATGCGTTTCGTAGTTCAACCCTACCGGTACAGCACAGCAGGGCTCTTTTCTCGAGCAAGAGCGGTCGCTCTCCCTCAACACACAGCAAGCAGTCACCCGGCAAGCTGTGATGCAAAATACAGCAAATGCCAGCTATTGTTTACGTACCTGATATAGCATACTTCGCGCATCTGGTACCGATCTACCAGCATATATTTGCTGCTTCTGTTTGGCAAAGCGCTGCACTTACACTTACAACAGGGGCAGCGGCAGCAGCAGCAGCAGCAGCAGCTACAAGCAGCACGCAGCCGTAGAGCAGAACCATTCAGCAGTACAGGTACGTACGCAGTACCAATGGTATACCTGGTATTCATATCGTCGTAACGCAACGTTGATCGAACCAACAAAGGACTACCCTCGGGTACGTATATACTGCTCTGCAAAATACCATACAGGTACTACCTGTGTATTCCTGATAATCGGGCCGCACAGCCCTCGAACATCATGCCCAACCGCCCGGCACAAAACGATACACACACCAGCGCACAGCAGCAGTGTACACAGCAGTGCACAGCAGTGCACACAGCAGTGCACAGCAGCCGAGACACCGACCAGAAGACACATCATCATACCTATCATGCACGCCCCTACTCGTCGTACCTCATACGACTGCTATAGGCCGTACCTGCCCCAGTCATATGTATGTACGTGCCCTTGAGGTTCGACGTATGTCGTACCAATACCAGGTACCAGGTACCACATAGCATCAGCTCTTACCTTTTGTTTCAGGACTGGTATTTCCTGCTTCCTGTTGTTCCTGGCTGCCACTCTTGCCGTGAGCACGACCCGTGCCAACGCTGGACCGAGGCCGAGGCCGTTTTCCCGTTGCCGCGACAACGCCCGTCACTGTTGACGCGCAGGAGTCGCAGAACCACTGGCACACCAGAGGTAGGCCCGTGGCGGCGTCTATGTCGATGTCTACCTCGGCCGCCGTGATCAGGCAGGAGCGGTCGAGGTCGAGCTGGTAGCCCAGGCACCAGGGGTGGTACCAGAGTCTACAGCTGTTGCATCTCAGGGCGAAGGAGGGGGGGGACGATGGTGAAGCCGAGCCTGCATCAGTGATATTAGTTGAAGAACAAGATGGATCGCCCGCCCCGTCGCTCCCACCACAGGTCGCGCACGCCGATGAAACGCTGGCGTCTTCCTGCTGCATGGTGACGACTCCAGGAGCACGGTGGTCAGAGTCAGAGTTAACCCACCCAATACACCGACATCAACCACCGCTGGCTGGCTGGCTGCTGCGTGCACTTTTGAGAGGTGGTTGTCTGTTTCCCTCCCCTTTCGGAAAACGCAAACCAGATTCATGTAAAACTTTTTTTAATTCAACAGCTCTTCCGACGGTACCAGGTACACGTACGCTTCTTGTTGTTTGGGGGTACGGACTGTCTTTCCCCCCCCGGTTACTGAGCAATCGAGGGAGCCTACCCTGCGCGCTAGACTGCCGGGGTTCATGCTGCTTCTGCTGCGTAGCGGACGGCGAGGAGGAGCATCGTCCTGGCTGGGGGAGGTGGTGATCAAAGCGCGAAATCCTAGGCATGGCGGATGGGGGAGGCACGAGGGCTACCCTCGAGCTTTTGATTCAATTTCACGGGTTCAGGAACATTGACCTGCGCTCCAGAGGGTGAGTGGCGCACAGTCTAGTGGCAAAGTAACGTGGGCTGAGATCGAAGGGTGTACGCGGCTTGCCTCGGTGGAAGCAGACTCGAATCAAGCTTCCTGCGGCAGCTGGCTGGCGCGGAATTTCGCGCGTGGTTCAAAAGTTTTTTTGGAGTTTTTTTTTTTAGACCCCAGGTCCAGCTCCCAGGTCTACTCGATGTAATCCGATGTGAACTGAGAACAGCAGACACATCAGGCCAGTACGTAGCGTCCACGAATCTCCCTGGTGCACTACTTGCCAGAAGCCACAGCCGCCCCTTCTACGGCGATCGGTCACGCATCGGGGGGTACCTTCTGCTCTAAGCGTGGCTCGTTTACGGCCGCCTGTCTGGACCCAACCCTCCCCTCCTGTACCTTGCATGTCATCAGCCTTTGGTTCGTAATAAAAGTCGACCAAAAAAAAGTTGGTACTGTACAGCAGTATGTACAGCAGCAGAGTTGGAGTATACGAGTGTGAAAAGTGACCAACCGCAGCAGGTATCCACGACAAAACAACGACAAAAAAAAAAACGTTTGTTTGTTGTGTTTGTTTGCCAGAGCTACGATAGAATCGCATCATACACGATGAGGTACGAGAGGATAGGCGATCTTTCGTTGTGACTCTACGGCCAGACCCGACGGCTCCCAGCAGGGGACACAGCAGAGAAACCGCCCAACGAACGGGTCGCGAACGCCCCCCTGCTTCTCGGGAGACCTGCACAACAGCAGCAGCAGCAGCAAGTACGATAGTCGAGTTCCTCCTACTGCTGTGCCGCAGTTTTGTTTTATTTTTTTCAATTTTTTTTTCTGTTTTTTTTTGCGTGTTGCGGAAGGCTCTCTCTACGCACTCTCATCATCAAGCGCCCAAATTATTTCTTCTCCGTCTCTACTCGTACACTCGTACAGCCAGCAGAGTACGTCGTATATCTCCTCCCTCCTGATGATTTAGGGGGGAGGGTTGACAGCAGTGGGCTCCGGGCGTATATATGCGTAGCTTCGGGCGCCGACTGTTTGGTTCACGGGCCCGAGAGACGACGAGTTCGCAAGGATGAGGACCACGCGGCAGCAGTATGCATACCTGCTGCTACTGCTGCTGCTGCTGCTGCTTCTTTCTGCTACTGCAGGTGGTGCCCATAAAAACTCGCGGAGGTTCCGTGAAAATGAGAAGGAAAACCTATTTCGAAAACCTTTTTCGTAATACAAAAAACCGAATACAGAGTGTGGGCAACAACGAAAATGTGAAAATGTCCGTGCGCTACGTATTAATAGTATACTCGTGAATATACTTAAAACTCTATTCTGCACTCCAGTGTATATACTTGTCTCACGCGTATTATACGTGTCGTACGGATTTTACGTGTTATTTTTAACGATGTACCAGGTACATCTATACAGAATGCGATTTTTGTGTGTGTTTTTTTTTCGTTTTTTGTTTTTCATTCATGTTCGACCGACGGAAACAAAGAACCGTATCATATGTAGAGCAGAGCAGCAGCAAGCGGCGGTAGTACCAAGCCCTCTGTTTCCAACACGTTTGATCACCTGTCACCAGGGGGCGTAGCATAGCAGATACCTGCTGGTACGAGTGGCGGCGAGAAATCGATCAGTTGTTTGTGTTTCTCGTTTCAAGCTATGAATACGTATCCAGCGAGAGATGAAAGCGGAACGTTGCGGGTTTAACTTTTTGCTGTTGCAGCATTCTAGATTATTTGTTTCCATAGCGCGGGTTTCCACAGCAGCAAGCGCGCAGCAGCAGCAGCACGCAGGAGCAGCACGCGTAGAAGCAGCAGCAATACGTAGCAGCAGCAATAGCAGCAGCAGCAGGGGTGGACGCTAGGCTGTGTGCTTTGTCGGTGTGCCGTGTGCTGTGTGCGTGCTGGCTTTCTAAAAACTTTTCGTTCGTTCGGTCGACGGTTTCTTCTTTTTTGTTTCCTTTTGTTTGTGACAATAGCGAAATCGTCTTGGGCTCAGAACCACGTATATTTTCCAGTCATCAGCGGAATCATGCCTCGCTCTCGTGCACACCAGATACCAGGTACATCCTGATGTGATGCGTATCGTCAGATTGTTGCCGGTGGCGGCTCGGGAAACGTGCTATTAATACTCTTGGGTACAGCAGCAGCAGTAGTCTCGAACAACTGCTGCTGTCTGATGCAGTGTGAATATTGGATCTACTGGTGCTGCAGAGCGTAGATTGCAAATTGTTCCGACCTTAAAACAGACCTTTCTTCCTGTTTTTTCGTACACGACTCCTCTTCCGCCGCATACATTTTTATTGAACTTTCAAATGTTCAAAGTTCAAATGCATCGAAATTCCGCGTACGAAGAACACACACACATAAGCATCGTACTCGTATCATACGTTATTGGTTCATAACGTGTGAACTACAGCAGTACGTATGATATGAACGAGTGCCTGAGCTATGTAACCTGTAAGCTGGTATGAAATGACACGGCGGTACATATCATGTACGAGTGTGTTGTCTGTTGTGTCAGCTGTGTGTGTATATGCTGTGCATGTTATGTTATGTCCGAAGTGAGAAGGCCTGTCTGTGAAGGAATAAACATGCAGCTGGGTAGAAGGTCCACACAATAACCTAGAAATTTGGCTTCCGTCCAGGGCAAATTAAAATATGGGGGCGAAAGGGCTTTCTCTCTTGACTTACTTTTATTTTGGTGTGAAGACGTGAAGACATGGTACGTATCTACGATGTACGAGTATGTGAAGGGAGAACTCGTATATATGATACGCCATACGTGTATACGTAGTGTAAAGCAGTTTATCACGGCGCCGGGATGATTCTGCTGCTGCTCCTGTGGAGTTTGTAGGAGTACTCCGGACACAAGTGTGTGTGTTGTCTTCACGCTTCACGGTAAACCCGTTATTTCTACCCAACTGCATCAGTACATCAGTGCACCCAGTGTCTGTCCTGATTCCTACGTAATCCTACGAGAGAGATACAGAGAAGAACCAAACCAAAAATTAACGCAAATTAATGGGTAAACAAAAACAAGTACAGCAGTCTTGTGGTGTACCAGGTACCTGGTACTACGTCAACAAGTACAGCAGTCTTGTGGTGTACCAGGTGCCTGGTACTACGTTATGATATCATATCATAACGTACATCATGATACAGTATCACGGGAAGCCTTCTTTTTTCCCCCCTTGTTTGGTGCCCCTCTCTCCCGTCTCCCGGAGATTTTTAGTACAAAAAATAAAAAATGTTGGGTTGCAATTTGCTGGCGTGAAGTTGTGCGCGCGAGAGCTCTCGGACACCGGACGAACTCAACACGTCCACAGACAACATTACATTTCACATCCAGACCGTCGGGATGGACACCAGGAAAAAGAGGGACGCTTGTTGTGTCTATTATTATAGGAGGGCATTCGTTATGTGCAGGAGGACTGGTCGGCACAAAACTTTTGTGAGCGACGGACCGACGGACCTCTGGTACAATTTCAACCTTGCACGTCGGCCCAGACCAACCCGACCTCAGACCTAACTCGAACCCGAACCCGAACCCCTACCCTTCGGGGTCTCGATGTCGGCAGGGGCAGTCACGCGGCCCCGCCGCGTGTTCTGGTGGCGTTTTTCCAAAAAAAAATCGGGGTGGCCGAAAGGCCAGCCTCGACCAGTAAGACCCGCATCTTGCACATACTTTTTTGCCTGTGCCGGCCAGGCAGTCCTGCGCGTAGGGCGAGTCGTGTTGAGAGGCGCTGTTGCTGTGGACAGCTTGCTTGCTTGTTTGCGCCCAGCTTTGCGCCAGCCAAATCAAGTCCGCCTACGACATTGTTTTACCATCAACATGCTGGTGCTGCTGTATCGACTGCTGTCTGTTGTACGAGGCAGCTATTAATAGTACCACGGGTATACCGTAAAGAGGTAAACCAGTGTTTGAGTCCGCACAGGGGTGCGATATCAGCGCTCGTTTTCTCGACAATGATGAGATGATAAGGGTGCTTTAACCTATTCAGAACTGTTTTTTTTTTCATCCCACACTAATTCCAAGTAGTTTGTCCTCAATAACGGCGGCTCCGTAGAACTTGCACGTACGTGCGAGTCTAACGAATCTACACGTACATTCAATACGGTTATATGTATAGCGGGAGTTGTTGTAGATATGTATGGCCTACATGGGTACCAAATGGGATCGAGGTGCCAGGTGGGCTTCCGGCGGCTCCTGCGGAGGGCTGATTATATTTCTGCACCTTGTGGGTGGGAGCAGGGTGCCAAGTGGGATCAGATCCGGGTGGGAGCAAGGGTAAAGATGGTGCAAAAGTACGTGCAGTTCTAACAACCCACAGCACGTACGTGCAATTATACGGCTGGTGCAAAAACGGGGTACCAGTTCTTAAGGGGTTAAAAGTTTAACAATGTTTTTTCGCAGGGCTCTCTACCAGATCTTTCCGAAAACGCCTTGTTCGGTATTGGCAAACCCTCCCCTTGTGGAAAAATCGAGCCCTGCTGAAAAACGATCGCGCGCCTGTATGAACTCAACGCTCTTTACGTCTTTACGGTATACCTGTACCTATATACCTATACCTGGTATACCTATATACCTGTAGTAAGAAGCAGAAATACTGACCCAGACTGCATGTCTTATTTAAGAAACCGTGCGTTCTACACGAAAATTCAGCACGGTAGAATAGTTTCCCGGTTTCTTATTTTTCTGTAGAACGAGTATTAACAGGTGTACGGTACTATTGATGTTATTAGTATGATACGATACGAATACAGCAGTCTGCAGCAGCAGCAGTAGATATGCTCCTATTAACACGAGTACTCGTATTAATAGTATGTCTCCTTCACCCAACTAGCTGCCAGACAGCCTGGTCATACACCAGACCTGAGCTGAAAAACTTCAGTGACAGACGATTAATAGATGTCATATCAGGGTGTATTGTTCCTACTGCTGCTTTGTGTGCTGCTTCGTGTGCTGTCTTGGCATGCAACCGTTACTTCGTCATTTCTACCCAACCACAACGAGAACGACAGCTCACAGCTCACAGCTCACCCAGTGTCCATACGACCACAGCACGAAGTCCATACTGGTACTGGTACTGGTACTGGTACTGATTATTCATCCTAGAATAGAGAGGCGCAGATTTATGTGGTCACAGATGCTATGTACGTAGTATTGATGCAATCCTAATCCTCTCAGCCTCACCCATCCATACCGGAGCACGTGCAACACAACTTGTGCACAAATTGCTGGTACTGGTACAGCAGCATACATGAAAATAGGAACCGTACGGAACACCAGCATATATAGTGCTGTTGATACTGCTGTAACATCAGTCACGGAGTGACCATAGACCGGACTGTTTTTTTTTCGAAGCAGTTATTTTGTTGTTTTTGATTTTTTGCGGCCTCTCATACATCTTCGAGCTCCAACGCCAACCTCCACACGCGGGGATCTGTTGCTTCGTTTTTTGTCCCCGTGTATTCTCGTCAGATCGTCGACGGTCGGTAAGTTGCTGCCGTCGTACTGCATTATTATATCACTCTGTCCCGATATACAAGGACCGTTTGTATCCTAAAAATTAATCAAAATGGTCTTTACATATTGGGACAGTGGTATCCTGGTATACGGACGGTACCAGTAATTTATAGCAGCAGACTATGTACTACTGATAGTACAGCAATGTTTGAGTTCATAATTGTAATATTACGGAGGACCATAGTAAATAGGACCAAAAATTGTTCGTAAAAATAGGGATATATATAGGCTTTTGCGTTTACCGTAGATCCTATTAACTAGTATTACTAGTATTACTAGTATTTACTATAGTCCCTTGTAATAGTAGGCGCCTTACGTTTGGAGGCCATCATGCCGTAAACACAAATATCCCACACTATTACTGGTATTATAGTTTGTTCCCAAACGAGTGGGCCAGGTTTTGAAGGGGCTGAGACAGCGTGGCGTTTTACACGAGTTTTGTAGTCAAGAGGCGTGTCTCGTTTTTCGAGATTTTTCGATGATATTCGAGTCACGGGTTTCCAAACGAAGAAGCCTTTTCCGCACAATCTCGGCAGCGCCGGTAAAGGAGCAATTTCGTACGTAGCCCTAAGACGTTGTCAGGAGGGAGGAAAATGCTGCATCTCGAGCCAAGCCGCGTGTACCAGGTGCCAGGTGTGTGATATTTGTTGCTGTCGTGTGTGTTGCATCCTGACGCCAGCCGGTCGTTCCCCCGTACGGCTTGTCTCTACGAGCCGCAAGTCTCTCGAACTATCGTCGTGCTGGGGACAACGTTCGGCTGCTTGCAGCAGCTCAGTCCCTCCACACAACCAGCAACAAAAGCAACCACACATCATATTATACGTAACACCATTGCTTTTACCATGTCTGCCCGCCGACGACGGCCGTTTTGAGCATGGTACGGAGTCATCTCACACCACCACGTGGAGGTTGGTGCTCGATTTCGAAACCTTCGATCCCTGTTGCGCCTTGTGGGCCAGACACCCGTCGCCGCCGGGGCGTTGACCAGGTCTGCGTTTTTTGTTCACACATCTTTTTATTTACTCGTCGTACATGTTTGCTATTTGATCGATTTTGCCACTCTTCGACTTCGAGCCACACGAGCTCCACTTAACTGGCGACTAGCGGGAAGCTCTCGTACGTCGCATGCAAGGCAATATTCAACATTGAATGACTTGTGTGGTGGTTCGTTGGCGGCAGGTTGTGGATCACGGAAAGCGCGAAATCACTCTAATATTGGCAAAACCAAAATCAACAAGTTGTGCACTCTAGGCAAGCAGAATGTACCTGGTATACCCTAACCAAACATGCCTTCTACACATGTTAAGATCCACTCCCGCTCGACAAACCGCCAGTACGAGGGGTGGACAAACCTTGATAGTAGATCTTTACGGTGGTTTTGTGCTTGGCGCCTGAAGCCGACCCTCCGACCCGAACCCTAACCCTAACCGTCCAGTACTGCCCAGTACCCAGTACAGCAGTATATTTCCTGCTTTTGTGCGTCCAATAAATATGTTCCACTCGAACGGGAGGCAGGTTGTCCTACACAAAGTTCAGTAGAAAAAAATAAGCGTTGGGACCCCTGATACTGACCAAACCGTTGCTAACTTCAGTGTTACTACTGTATCAACAATCAACCGTCTATCGTAGACGAGCGGCGCGAGGTAGGATCCACAAGTAGGGGTAGGATCATGTTGCCTGTTGCGACCGTGTCGTACGACTCCTTGCATTGTACCGCCCTGTCCCTGAAAATATTCTCCGTTTGTATATTAATATGTAATCCAAAGAGTGCTTATATTCAGGGACATGGTGGTATCTCCTCGGGCACCACGTTGTGTCCTTCCCCAATTGCACATACAGCAATAGTAGCAGTACTCGTCTTAATTGTGGCTGTTGTAATCGTCACGTTTTTTCTTTATGGCAGTTGTCCCCTGTAAAAGCCCCGATGCAAAACTTATCCCACACTAATTATAAGTAGTTTTACCCCAAAAACGTGGGACCGGTTCTTAACCCATTCAGAACTGAAAAAAAATCATCCCACACTAATTCCAAGTAGTCCCCAAATATGTGCGACCAGATCTTAACCCTTTTAAGACTGCAGTCCCCATTTTGGGGACAAACCATTCTAATTCTAAGTGATTTGTCCCCAAAACGGGACTCCAGTCCTATACGAGTAAGGGTTAACCCCTTCAGAACTGCGACCACTTTTTTGGGACAAAACTACTTGGAATTAGTGTGGTCTCATTTTTGGAGTAGTAAAAGGGTTAAGGAGTTAAGGGGTTAAAACACCAGCTATTGATACGAGTATACACCACAGAGCAGCAAGTAAAATAGCAGCAAGTGGTGTGCAGCAGTAGTAACAGGCAAGTACCGTAGGTGCATCAGGCAACAGCAACAGCTCTCGCACGCACGACAGGACTATGAGGCACGAAAGACAGGCTGAGATTGCCGTGGAGATACGAGCAAGAAATTCGTGAGCGGATTTTTTAGACTTTTAAAAAGTTTTACGAGGCACACCTACCGGCGTCCCCGGTTGAATGACTGGTGAATCTCGTCCCTGTTAAGAGTCAAGATCGTGGGTTCGAGCCCCCGCGAGTGCATACTCGTGCTCGTACGAGGGACTTTTTCCCGCAATATATATATTGACTATTAATAGCGGAAAGCGCAAGAGCGTGAGTTAGCAAAATTCGATGAAAATCGACTAGCGTTGGGAAGGCTGAACCCCTGCGCGATAAAAATCAGGGCCAGGACCGTAGTGAGGGAGGAGAGAGAGGAGCCTACTTTGTGACCCCGGATCTGAGTTACGACTAGGGAGGGAGAGAGACAGAAGTGCGAAGATAATAGATGGGGATGGGAAAAAATACCAGGATTCCAGGTACTGCTTTTGTGGAGCACATCCACATTTTGAAGCACCTAATATATATGGAGAGAAATGTTATACAACATTTGTGGTCACGCAGTCACAGACTGCTGTGAGGCGGAGACAACGGAAGCACCGAATAACGGTCAAAAATGAAGAATACGAACGAAAACACACCAAGCAATAAATCTTGTCATAGATTACTGGTGTGTCAAACAGAGTAATACGCAAAAGGGGTCCTATTCCTGGAATGACACATAATATAGAATAGAGTAACGCAACAAGGTGACGAGAGTACAAGAGGAACCCACGAAAAGGAATTACATCAAGTGTATACGTACCGGTACTGCTGTACCAGGTAGTAACTGCAGCGCAAATGAAGCAACACCCGGAGAGAGACAGAGAGAGAGACGCTGGAGAAAAGGATGGGAGATAGATAAATATGGTGCGAGGGAGGCAACAATACGGCGGGGGTTTCTGTCTGTACTATATGCGTTGTCGAGCCGGGAACCTTCGCCACACAATCCGCCATCTCCGTCCTACTCTCGTCGACAACGGTGTGAAGTGTCAGTGCCGCTGTTCTGCTGCTGTCGCGCCCCCGCCCCTAGGAAGAACAACAAAAAAGCAAAGAAAAATAATACAGCATACCACAATTTGAGACAGCGACTCTTTATTTAGCACAGCAGTTTTCAGTTGTATTGTGTCGAACTCAAGCATAGGTTTCACTTATTTTGTGTCGAACTGGCATCATTCTACACGACCTGCCACATACATACTGCGATTCGAGACAGCGGCTCTGTACGTCGTAGCACAGTTTCACTTCGTTTGTGTCAAACTCAAGCACGGGCTTCACTTATTATGTGTCGAACTGGAACCATCTCACATGATCTGCCATTTGCTTTTAGCTTTTCTTCGGCAGCTATGTCTGTACGGCTGCCCCCCCCCATATGCAAGTCCGCCTCACAGGCGGTTCTTAGCAGGATGCAGCTCACCCTCCATGCGACTCACCCAATACCTCACGGCGCTTCGCGCTTGGTGCAAGCAATGTCTGCCTGGTTGGTGAAAACCCAACGTGCTCCGTTCCGGCATTGTAGGGATGCGAGGGTCTATGTTCATACGGCCGTGCACGACATGAGTACACCCCCCCCCCGGCGCGCGACTGGTTGGTGAAAACCCAACGAGCTCCGTCCCGGCATTGTAGGGATGCGATGGTCTATGGTCATACGACTACGGCCATGCACGACATGAGCACCCCCCGTGCACCGCCGCTTCTCCTTGCGGCAACTCTCTGCCTCCGCCTCCTTCCCGTGCCATTTCGCCATGAACCGGCCCGCCGCCTCGGCGACCCCCCGGCGCCACTCGCTACCATTCGTACGTATAGCCGCTCTGTGCCACAACGCCGTCTCTTACTCGCACTCTGAAGAACAAAGGAGGTGTTTCGGTCGACCCCTTGGTCGTCCGGTGGGCATTGGAGCGAGTTGTTTCCTGGCCGGCCTGATCCCGGATTTCCTCCGCCGGTCGCCGTCGCGAACATCACCCGGTGTGTTATTCGGCCGCTCATTTGTTCGACCGCTGTATGATACGCCCTCCCCCACCTCCCCCGCGCATAGAAGAGACGCCGATTTCGGATGGTCTTCTCGACGCTCTGCATTGTTCACGTTGGTGAGGTGTCTGGCCGTCGTAGAGCATGGGATGGTCGGTGCGTTGTCGGCGATGGGGGGCAACGGTTCATAGAAGGAGGCGGTGATGTTCCGTTCGGAGCAGCGATCAGTGTCCCTCGCCGAGAGCACACGTCACACACACACATACACCTGTGCAGCAGGGTCTTTCTTCACCGCCTGGTCTTTTAGCATGCGCCCTTTTAGGGTGAGCGGAGCGGCCACCACGTCGTTGCAGCGCCCGCCTGAATCGTCTGTACGAAACCCACGCTACATAGTCAGAACCGTCGACTTGTCTGGGGGAAAATAGTGTCGGCGCGTTCGTTGGCATGGCTACCCGAGCATGGCTACCCAAGGTGCAAGGGTTGCCTTGTCTACACCTATACTTGTATGGCTTCAAGGTCTACCGTAGCGGTGGGGTCTGGGGTGCCTCGAGGCGGTATCCTTAGCATCGTGGTCTCCGTCTTCTTCCTCGACACCGTGAGATCTCTGGCTTCCAAAATGGTCACACCTTTTGGACTCGAAATGGAAAGTTTTGTCGAAAAAAAGGGGCGGACACAGGTATTAATAGCATTCATTCGCCTCACGAGGCCGTCTATTCATAGCGTTCATAGGCAGCCTATTCTACGAAGCATCCATAGGCAGGCTATTGATAGCATTCATTGGCAGCTGGGATGAGGGATGCACCCGAGCTATATATACTTCGAAATACACGTATGCAATGCAAGGACGGCTCTGATGCGCACGCCGCACGGCACTATACCGTAGCGTAGGCGTGCTGCTACGCGTTCCCACTGTTTTATTGACGGTAGATAACACCCGTACCTGACTTACGTACATATAATACTACAGTAGTTGTAGTTTTGGTTGCTACAGCTGGCCAGCCATAGGGCTGCTAGCTTGATGAAGTACTGGTGTACCAGGTACAGCATATACCCTGTGGTACATATAATAGTACTACAGCAGTGAGTGCCCCGAGTTAAGAGCACCCCGTGACATGCTTAAGCCGAAACACGCGCTCTTAATTGTCTATTGCTCTTATCTGTAGTGGGCAATATACACCAGGTAGCTTGTAGTAGTAGTATGGGTGTGACAAGCCGTTTTGACCGTTCTTAACTCCAGAGTTGTCTTATCTTGGGTGCTCTTAGCTAGGGTTACCCACTGTACTCGTGAGTCGTAATTTTTCACAAGAAAACAGCTAGCAGTACCTATAGTCGTCAACACTCCTAACTCATGTACCTGGTAGCATTTTTCTTACGTACTTCATGTTGAAACGCGAGCATGCCATTTTGTTTTTTTAATCATTGGATTTTTCAAGTGCGCGCAGCCACGGTACTCGTACATACTGGCACGAAGTAGCTGCATCATGGACCACGCAACTGTTCCATGGTATACGTACACATCAGCGTACGAACAGCAGCGGTATTGCGCGAGCACAGCAGTAACGTAGTACACAAGAGTTGTATACGCACATTGGAGGATCACCGCATCACGCCTCCTGTTCTGCCTTTTTTAGTTTAATCCGCGACTGCTCGTACTGTTCTAACTTCTGAACCATCACGGGTACGTTGTACGTAGCCTAGATCCAGATCTACACGCGGCTGTTTGAGTAGAAACAGCTGGGTATGACAGCACGACACGGCAGGACGAGCAGTAGCAGAAGTTGCGAAAAGGGTCGTGATAATTGCAGAGTTATATACCCGCATGCCGTGATGACGTGATGTCATTTTACTGTCGGCATGTCGTGATGCCATGATGTCATTTTCTCCCCCCCAGGGAAGATTTTTTGGGGGGGGGTGGCGCGTTGGCAGCCTCGACCGAAAACTCCCCGTTGCAATGGCAGTTTACCCCCCCCTACCCCCCCCCTCCCCTGGTCGGCGAAAACCCGACATGGTCCGTCCCGGCATCGTAGGGATGCGAGGGTCTATGGTCATACTACTACGGCCGTGCATTGATATCGAGTACACCCCCCCCCCCACCCGCAACAGCGCGCGCGTGCTGCCGACCTGAAGAGCTGCGGTGCCACGGGTTGGTGGTTGATGTTGACAGGAACTATTTGTGAGCCTGTCAGATATGTTCACGAGTCGACCCTTTTACCTATACCCGTTTGCCGATCCTCTTGCCGACCCTGCTCCCTCTTCGTCCTGATCCAATCTCGACCTACCCTCCAAGCTGACCCTGGGGATGTGCTTGAGTGTCTGGGCGGGGGGGGCACGTACAAAACAAATCCGACACCCCACTACTTGTGTATGTATAAATACACGTGTGTTCATATTACACAGCAGTACAGGACACCTATTAATAATAAGAAACAGGCGAATAAGAAAGCCAGGCTGATATTTGGAGAGGGGAATTCGAAATTCGGGAGTCGTTATATTGGAGTTTGTGCAGAAAGCACCCTTTCTCAAGAAATCCAGCCTGGACCAGATTCTTGTTTCTTATTATTAATTGGTGTCCTGTACTGCTGTATACCCATTTTCAAAAGACCCAGACAGGGGTGTATACTAAAACCAAGTCAACTAAACAAAAAAAAACGCTCAACTTGGTAACTTGGTCCGGAAATCGGAATGTTTTTTGTTTCGTTTTGACCTTTTTTCGGAGTGTAGTGTCGTTTTGACTTGTTTTGGAGTGTCCTGTCGTTTTGACCCTTTACGGAGTGTTTGCGTGGTTTTGACCTTTTTTGGCGTCTGGCCTGTGGTTGGGTCGTGTCGTCGTGTCTCGTCATACATCTTCCCGAGCTTTTTCCCTGTGTTCCTTTCTTCTCCTCTTGGCTTCTGTCTTTTGTCCTCGTGGATGACCGGCCTGAGTTCTACTTACAAGCAGTGTGTTTGTGTTGTCTTCACATTACACTGTTCTTTTTACGTACCCAGCTAAAGCAGTACATCATTGCACCAAGTGTCCGCCCTGATCGCTATTCCTACGGGTACGACGAGAGAGATGCAATTTATGTGCTCACAGACTGCTGTCAGACGGAGAGAAAAAAAACTGTTTTTGCTGTTTTGCGGGAGTTTTTTCGTGTTTTTTTATGGCGAGCAGCCGGGATGTGTTGTATCTTGGGCCCTCAGCCCCTGTTCCTTCGCCAAGCTCGTGACTCGTGAGATGCGAGAGCTGACTGCTATTAGTAGTGACGGCGCGCCAGCTGTTGACGGTGGATGTAGCAACGTGGCAAGAGAAGAGCAAACGATGTTATGACCCCGGTAGTCGTTACCGGTACTCCTCGCTGTACGTGCTGCTTAGGTACCGGGTACTGCTTCGGTACTGCTGATTCTATATACCGTCAAACGCCAAACCCGTTCAAAACAGCAGTACACCAGTTATACGACTCGTCTATTAATGTTATTAATAATGTTAATAATTGATTGCCGGTGTGCGTATAATATCATATTTGATGAACATTTACGTGAAAATGAAAATTGATACGTATGGATATGATACGTTGTGAATATATACGTGGGTTTGTGGTGAGAGGGGTGTGTGTGTTGTCTTCACATTAGACCTTTCTCTCTACCCAACTATATTATTATTACTGGCTTTGGTTGACTGTTCGTTTTCACTGCTGTTGTGTGCCCGCGGACTGACTGTCATTCTGGCAGCACTTCAGACAGAGGCTGCGTGCTCCACCTTGTTCCCACACCTACCGTGTGTTTTTGTACAGACAGCACTTCAGACAGTAGGTACGCTGTAGTCGGCAAATTCGTTGGTAAAGAGTGGGAGGGGCGATGCTGCTGTAGTCGAATGGAGATTGCGGGCGTGTAGTTCAGTTTTGGACACGCATAACATGCTGTAGGGATTTTAGGTGTACTTCTTCGGGCTTGTGTATCCTTTCCCTGCTAAGTGTGCGTGTTCTTTAGGGTTCTCTGATGGCTCTCGTAGCACTTTTGTGACCACGGGCTGTGATCTTGCTAGATTAGACTAAAGGGATTAGCAACTGAAACGAGTTTAATGTGAAGACAACAACAACAACAACAACAACAACTGTCTGTACTGGTCTGTATATACGTGGATTTGTTGTGAGAGTTGTGTGTGTTGTCTTCACATTAAACCGTTCTTTCTACCCAACTATATTATCAAAATTAATGAAAGAGGGATACCACTCTGTACCGAAATATAAGCGCGTTTTGTACATTAATATTCAATAAAAGCGGTGCTTATGTTTAAGGACAGAGTGGTACAAATTATGTGGTGAACAGACTCAAGAATAGTATTTGATGCAACCGCTGCGATATGAAAACGTGTACGACTCTCCTGACTGTCCTTGGTATTATACGTATTTACGAGTTACGAGTATATAATACGTACGTATAATAATAGCCCGTATTGCAGAGGTGCTACGTACGGTGCATTTACGAACTCGATGATAATATTAAAAAAATTAAACGAACTCGATGATAATATATCGTATCACATGATTACGCGTATTGCACATTGACGTCGTATATACTCGTACATACGAGTATACGTAATGAAATTGAGCTGTTGCGCTTGCTGCGCTGGCGCGACTTTGCATCTGAAGTGCGGCTTACATCAGTATCATACGAACTCGACAGATGTTAAGAATCTCTTATTTTTGGCCAGACTGGAATTCTTATGTATGACTGGGTGCGTTCCGCGCTATTTTCAGTACAAAGAGGTCGCATTATTATCCCCCCCCCCCAAGATCTCAGTCTCAAATTCTTGAATATCAGATTCTTATCATGTGTCGCGTATCGCGTACTGCTGTAACGCAACAGCCGCCGGGGGTCGTGTAAGGCTTAGGCTTGACGCCAGTTGGGTTTCGCGTCCCGCAACGTTTTTTCGTCACAGGCGAAAAAAGTGTTGCCGGTGTCTTTTATCCACGAAACAAAAGTGAGGCTCGTTTTTGTGTTTTCCATGCCTTTTTATAATAGAGGTTTGGGGGGAATCCGCCATACAAATCTCGAAATTCGGGGGGGGGGGAAGCTTTCCGACAACAACGGTCCTAGAAGCACTCAAAGGCAAGTGATTTCGGGGCCTTGTTCACTGAAACTTCGTTCGTAACAGGTACGAGTGTACATCAGTCAGTGGTGGGGCCTATATAGGGCGGGTATACGAGTGCACCGAGATTTTGACCGCCTTGTGTCGAGCGGCCACTTTATTCGTGCTGCCTTGTATATATGGATATGTACCTGGTACAATGCTTCAAGGGTGTGTTCGGCAGGGTACATACCTTTCCCCGGTGTATTTTTGGTGGGCGTACCGAACGTACCGAAGTGTTGGGTACCGGGTATTGAGGTCGTTCCGAACTTACCGAAGTGTTCGGTATATACCGGTATTGAGGTCGTGCCCATCTCATGGGCATGGGTGTCGAGCTGGTCCCGAACCATACCCGAGTATTCGGTAGGGTCTTGCTTCCGTACCGAACCAATTCGATAGGGTAAAATAAATACCCCTGGTAGAAACACTCTAGCCGAAGTGTCGGGTACCGGTATTGGGAGGCGTACATACCGATCGTACCGAAGTGTCGGGTGCTTGTATCGAGGTCGTGCCGGACTTGCCGGAGCGTCTGGTGCCGGTATCGAATTCGTTGTGCCGAATTTGCCGAAGTGTCTGGTACCGGTGCCGAGGTTGTACCGAACTTTGCCGGACTGTTCGGTAGCGTGTTGTGGCCGTACCGAACCTAACCGAAGACTTCGGTAGGGTATTCACCGAGCAAATACCCCCGGTATGCTTTAGTACGTACCATACCCTACCGAACACACCCTTGGAATTTTTGGCCTCCAGTCAGCCCCTACCCGGGGTGCGGGTCAGGCGTTTTTCTGGGGGGAGGCGAAGGCGCCTGTTGCTGGGGCCGAAGTACACGTCAAAGTCAACCCTCTTTGTTATTAATTTAATTGCTTTAGGGTTAGCCGTAGGTTTACTATGGTTTCCCGTAATAAAATGCTGCCTAAATATCGGGCTTAGCGTCGAAGCGCAATTTCGATTGAATTTTGGAGTGAACTCGAACGAGCGAAGCGCACCCCTATCATCTACCAGGTATGCTTTATCACAGGTATCACAAACACCCCCGGCCGGTGAGGGGGTCGAGTTAGCCGGTGGAAGACATTATTAACATATCGGGAAAACCGTCGTTTTTTTTGGTTTTTTTTTTGCTATTCCGATGTCGATTGAAACGCAAGGCTGAAGAATCGGATGATCCGGCTGCGATTCACTATACCTATACCCTACTCGTACCCACTCTTTTTTTCTTCGTTTTTTTCCCGCACACCATTTAGTTGTTTCGCCTTTCTTTTCTCTCTCCGTCCTATGAAATGCTATTGAATAGTCGTCGTCACTCAGATCTAGGGTCACATATATAGCAGGCCCTTTTCCTCCCTCCCCGCTACGGTTGGTGCCTTGCAAGTTTTGTCGCCGCGAGAAGAATTCAGTGTTTCCTTCCCTCGTCGACTCGCGTCGAACTGTACGTACATCATGTGTCTGCATTGGCTACCGTGCCACGGAACAGCAGTATCACGTCATCCGATCAGGAGTTTGTGTGGACTGCTGGAAGACCAGTATTTGTTTTTGTATTTTTTTTTCGTGTTGTACCTGTGACACCTGGTGCTGAACTGAAGCGCGCTTGTTTTGTGCCTTGTAGAAATTGGCAGCATTGAATGTATTGTCGAGGACGAAACGAAACGATATACGAGTATAGGCGTCAGCTGCTTCATCTCTTTGGGACCCATTTTAAGGGATATGACCCTTTTAAGATATGCACCCCTTTTAAGGGAATAAGGGATGAAACTTTTTTATGGGAATGAGGGATATAACCCTTTTAAGGGAATAAGGGATTTAACCCTTCTAAGAGATATACTTCGTAACCCTTTTAAGGGAATACGGGATATAACGATATAACCCTTTTAGGGGATATAATCCTTTTAAGGGATATAATCCTTTTACGGGGTATAACGCTTTTAAGGGCTATAACCCTTTTAATACCCCTTTAAGGGCTATAACCCTTTTAATACCCCTTTAAGGTATATAACCCTTTTAAGGGCCACTACCCTTTTAACCCCTTAAGAACCGGTCTCACATATTTGGGGACAAACTACTCGAAATTAGTGTGGGATATTTTTTTTAGTTCTGAATGAGTTAAGGGATATAACCCTTTTAAGGGATGGCGACCAAAATAATGACTTCGTCGTTATCAACCGTGTATATACGAACAGCGTGAGCACCCGGCAGTACGGGTATTATAGGGTGATCGTGTTGCGCCAGTGCCGTACGACTCCTTCCTTGCATTGGAACCCGGGCACCAATTTGGCTCATCCCCCAATCGTCGAGTTTGGATAAGTCAATTTTCTTCACTCAAGTCCCAAGGGGGGGCTGTAAGTAGGAGACCTCGGGTATGACCCGCGGCGATATAAGGGCAGGGATTTAGGATTATAGGTGAAACGTGTCTACACCTTGTAGTGATGATTGATAGAATTTTACCAAATGTGAAATGTAGATGCCAAGCACAAAACAGCAGACAGCAACTGCTGCTTGAGACAAAAGTTGAGGCCTCGTGTGTATGACTCACGCCGAAAGAAGAGACCCAAGGATTAGGATTAGAGGTAAACTTTTATTCCTAGTGATACCTGGGTAGAGATTGTCGATCGAATATCAAAGAAAAAAAATGCCAAGCACGACACAGCAGTATTTTGCAGCTGGTATATTTTGTCTGGTACTGCTGTTATTTCTCTGGAAATGCTTCTGCACCGACAACATCCTTGTGCTAATAGTATTATAGATCAAAAGTAGAAATTGGCATAACTCGTGTGGTATATTTGGGTTACCGCGTTCGCTACTACTGTATGCGACGAGGAGTGTCGGTCGATTGTGTGTGTCCCCTTGCTCGCGCCATATATGTTATACCAGATATATATTTATATTTATGTTTTTTGTCCTTCTTTTGTCCCTTTTTTTGTCGAGCGGGATGTGCGCTCTGCGTCCTTGGTGTATGTCTCGTACAGACAGAAGCATTTATTTATATACCTTACTGTAAATGCGCCAGCTGTGAGTTCGACCGGTTAAGCGGTTGATGCTGAACTTTAAAAGCTAAGCGATGCGCCAGGCGCGCGTGTTCTATATTTTATTGAATGAAGAAACACGATACATTTTTTTTTGTGAATTTGACCGCTTTATCCCCTTGAGAACTGGTCCCACGAACTTGGGGACAAACTACTTGGAATTAGTGTGGGACGTTTTTTTCAGTTCTGAATGGGTTATATGTATAGTATTTGGTATTTGGTACAGCAGCACTCAATTTTACAAGCTGTACGTATGGTAAAGCCGTTACGTAGCGCGTAGTTCTATGTGTGACTTTTGGGTTAGCAAGCGTATGGAATATTCCGCGATTCTTATAGGTACAAATGACGGTTGGACGCGAATCTTAAACTCTACTCCCTCGGTGTGTGTGTCTCTGTAGCCTGTGTGTTAGAACTTCGTACCGAGCTGTTCATGAGTCATGACCCGACCCGCGGGCCGGGTCAGGACGTCTTCAAAATATCACCGGTCGGGTCGGGTTGGGTCGGGTCAGAAGGTCTTCCAAATTTCACGCGTCGGGTAGGGGTCGGGTTAGGTGACCCGACCCGACCCGACCCGACCCGCGAGTTTTGATCCAGCCCGTCAAAAGCCCTGGTATGACCCCTTCGAGACATAGGCATAGCGACCACAACATGAGAAGCGGGGCCAAATCAACCGTCCATTGCGTCTGATTTCCGATACGTACAGACCGGAGGTGCCAATGGCTCGCTGCTGTAACGGCGGACTGAGGGATTGTGTCTCCTGGTGGTGCAGCTGTCGTGATGTTGCTTAGATGTGCCGTACCATACTGCTGAACCGGTGCTCACGTGTATTGGAGCCTGGACGAATCGCCACTGCATATGCCGGAGCCTCCGCCCTGTATAGCTCCGCTTTTTGGCGGCGACTTGTGCAGCTTTTTCAAGTATTATCGGGAGCAATGCCACCTTACAGGGGTGGTGGCTTATTGTTTGAGCTCCTCACATGAGTTTAGTATCCCAACTGAAACATGCCTTCCAAGAATTTTGTTAGCGCGACACAAACTCACACACATCCGTACAGCACCCTCATACTCTTACAGTTTGGTTCTTCTACAAATCCTCCTCATCCCTGAAAAATCCTAATCCTCCTACAGCAGCATCATGCCTATATACAAGTCCTCCTACAATACTCCCCGATTATTTTTTCTTATGATAACAGTCCCCATTTTCGTTTTGTGTTTTTCCCCCCAATTCCAATTTCCCAACTCATGAACATGTCCCAAATCCCCCCTCCCCAACCCCCCTCTCCCAACCGCAGGATCTTTTGCGTGGAGGCAGTTGCGTTTCCTCTCTCGTGTCCGAGCTCCCCGGGAGTTCCGATCCGCACGTTTTGCGACGCGTCGGCGAGGCGTTCTGCAGCCCGGGGGATCAAGGTTATCCCGGTGGAGGGAGATGCGGACCAGCGCGGAGCATCTGGGATAAGTGCGTCGGGGCTGCCGGCGTTCACAACCAGCCTGCTGCCGATTCGGTTCACCAATGTGAGGAAGCGGAGGGAGGGGAGGGGAAGGGGGGGGGGGGGGGGGGGGTGTACTCATGTCGTGCACGGCCGTAGTCGTATGACCATAGACCCTCGCATCCCTACTATGCCGAGAGGGAGGGGGGGGTGTACTTCGTTTTCATGCATGGCCGTAGTCGTATGACCATAGACCCTCGCATCCCTACAATGCCGGGACGGAGCATGTCGGGTGGGGGAGGGGGGGGTACTATGGTCATGCATGGCCGTAGTCATATGGCAGCAGACCCTCGCACAACTCATTTGTTGCTTGCCGTAGTCGTTTGGCCATTGACCACCCATCCCTTTGGAGACGGAGCACCGTTCCTATATACTTCCAATAGACACCGCCATCATTTCGGGCGGGGAGGGAGGGAGGGAGGGAGGGAGGGGGAGGTTCTTGTTTATATGGCACGCCCTTACATATTTTATACACTCGTGCGCGCACGTGTACCCCCCCCCCCCCCCCCAGCTTACTGCGGGGCGAACCCCCCCCCCCCCCCGTTGCATGAATGTCTCTTTCTCTCCCTACCCACAATCCATTATCGGTATATATTGAACTGTCACACGAAGCTTGCAAATAATATTTTTGGGTAAATTCAAAATCACTTTTGATCTCACAGCTTCCGTTTTTTTTTTCTTTCTTTCTTTATACGACCGCCCCCCGGCAGGAGCAAGTCCAGCTGAACGAGGGATGCCTCTTCCGCATCCACATGGACGCCGACTGGCTTGAGACGGACGTGATCGCGATCGAGTTCCGCCTCCTGTCTCGCTCTCTGCCGGACCACGAAGCCCCGACGGAGGAGGGCGGTAGCACGGAGAAGCCACCAGAACCGCTTAAGGAGGTCAGGAGAATTTTTTTGAGGATAATCGTTTTCTTCTGCGAACTGTTCCGCAAAGTGCTCAACGAACATTTTATTTGTTTTGCACGATTTGTCTTCTCTTTTCTTTTATTTTCGCGCGCGAGCCTCTTTTTTTGTGCGATAAGTGTTTTTCGCGCGAACCGAACTGCTTACGGCGCGTACTACTTTGGTTGTGGTTGTTGTTGTTGTTGTTGTTGTTATTATTTGACATTAACTCGTCGCAATGATACACATTAGGTATATATGATGCTGTGGGGGTGTGCCCTCAGCACTCCCAAAGTGATCCTTGAGACCAAGTTTTGAGCCGTTGTCGGGTTTTTGCTCACCGATGAGGTCCACCTCTCGGTGAGGCTACAGTAAATACTGTTTTTGTGTTGATGGTCCGGTCCGTGGTCCACATAACAGGCTCTCTAAAGTAGTACTCTGGGTGGGCTAATGCAGTAAAGAAAAACATCCGCACCCACGATGGGACCCCAAAACCATACATCCCCCCTATATATTGACGCACCATATTTTGGTTCTGATTTCTACAGTACGTCCCCTCGTATTAAAATAACGTGTGTCGTGTGTCTTTGTGTGTTCGTGTCCCCCCCTCCCTCCCTCCCCCCTCTCCTTCGTCCCGGCGCGGTTCGGTTGCGCCGCGGCAGATGGGCAAGGTCGTTCTCCACGCCAAGTGCGCCTCCTCCAGGGGTGGCCTCCACCGGTACCATCCCCTCATCTTCCGGCAGCCACACCTTTGTGTGCTGGACGTGACACTGCACGTGGTGAGCCAGCCCTTCCGCTTTACAATAGTGTTACGGGGGACCGTAGTAATCAGGACCCACCAAGTACACTAAAACCTACCGCTCTGTCCTGAAGTATAAGCACCATTTTTATTGAAATTTTCCATGTACAAAGGGTGCTTATATTTCGGGACAGAGTGGTATATATCCCAGTATTTTTACTAGGAGTAAGCATATTTGGTCCTGACTACTATCTTCCCCCATAAAAGTGGTCCCTCTATAGTGCCGGTTGAGGTAGTATATAGTGCCATCTGCCCGCTATACATAGTGCCTGTGAAATCGCTTGGCATAGATGGGATGAACCTGTGCGGCTGCGTGCGGATTAGTGCCGGTTGCCGCTCGTGTAGTGCCGGTATTGTTGGGTTGGCGCGTACCCGCACTGTAGAGAGTCCATTTGCTGTACCTTTTTATTTCCCGCAGGCGATCGATCCTTCTCCCACCGCGGCCGCCGCGGGCCGTTCGCTCGCTAGCTTGCTGCTGGTCGGATAGCCGCCGCTCTGACTTTGCTTGTCGGGTGTTGCTGATCTGGCGTTGCTTGCCTGACGTGTTGTTTGTCAGATTGTTGCTTGTCTAGTGGTTGCTTGTAGGATGCTGTTTTTTTTTTGTTCCCGTCCCATCCATTATCTTCGCGCTTCTTTTCTCTCTCCCTCTGTAGTATGAACTCAGATCCGGGGTCACAAAGTAGGCTCTTCTCCCCCCTCCCCACTACGGCACGTGCCTTGCATTTTTATCGACTAACGTCGAATTGTGCCTGTCTGATGCCGATAGTGTGTCACACTGAACCGTTTCGTGCTGCAAAAAAATGGCACTCTATTTCCAAGTTGCTTCTCCCGCCGAAAACGGCGTGTGTAGTTCTGAAGGAGTTACAAGCGAGATTTGCCAGAGCGTGGCGTCGAGGTTTTCACGCAACGCGTGCACACAATCGTTGCCCCCGGTATGTTTTTGTGTCACCGGTTTTGCTGTCTGTTTGCTGTCTGTGGTAGTGTCGTTGTGATGAGGAGCTCGTGCTCACGCCTCTTCTGCAGCTGTGTCATGGAGAAATTACATCGGGGGCACCATGGACAGTTGGGTGGGTCGTCGATCATCTGATATATTCACCAGGCCAATGCCACACGCGGCCACAACCAAATATGTAAAATACCTAACACCAGCATAAGACATTTTCCGTGCGAAGCCATCCCCACTTTCTTGCTCTCCCACGATGCCCACCTCCCCCGTCCGTCCCTCCCTCCCTCCCTCCCTCCCTCCCTCCCTCCCTCCTCCCCTCCCCTCAGGCACTCACCGGGATCAACCACCCGGGCGGGCCCGCAGGGCTGGCGGCGGCCATCGCCGCCCACGCCTTCCCCACCGAAGACGGTGTAGTCCCCGCCCCGCGCCGCGCCGAGTCCCCGGCGAGACAGCCTCCCACCTCTGCTGGAACTCCCCCGCGCGGCCAGATGAAGGGAAGGTCGCATTCGCTGGGTCGAATGTCGGCCCAAGACAAGGCGGCCGCGGCCGTCGCGAGCAGGCCTCGCTTTGTTACCCCCGGCCGGACACGCAAGTCTGCCTTCGCCGCGCGCGGCCGCTCGTCCTCCTTCGGTGCAGGCGGGGGTGCGGGCGGGGGTGGGGGCGGCGGCGGCGGTTCCGGCATCGTTCCGCTCGGGCCTTCCACCCCCGCCCGGCCGACGCGGTCCCACCGCATCCCGCTGTCCACGGCGGCGCTAGAGGCGGCGGCGAGGGCGGTGGGGTTGGCTTCTGCCCTGGGTTACGCCCCGGCTGCGCTGGACTCTAACGAGGGAGGCGCCGCTCGCGCGGTGTACCGGGCGGCCGAGCTGCTTTACAGCAGGCACGCGCTGGGGCTGAGGTGGTCGAAGGCCACGCTGGAAGCTTCGAAGACGGCGGTGGCGGCGGCGGGGGGCGGGACGGGGGCGACGGCGTCTGCCACCGAGGTCGCGGCGAAGCGTCGGGTCAAGGGCAAGGGGAAGAAGGGGGGAGGAGGGAAAGGGGGGGAGGGGGGAGGTGCGGGGAAGGGGAAGGATGGGGCGGAGGCGGTGTCGGGGAAGGGAGGCGGGAAAGGTAAGTCGGGGAAGACCCCGCCGGTGGGTGGAGGGGGAACCTCGACGGTGGTAGTGGTGAACGGTAGCGGCCATGATGGGTGTAATGGACACGCGGTGGGCCGAGCTGCGTCTGACGTGGCGGCGGCGCCGCCTACCACGACGACCGCTAGGGGGAGGAGTCGAACTTCGCGGGACGTGGTGGCTGCCGGTAGCCGGCGCGGCCATAGCAGCAGCGGCGGGGGTAGCTGCGGCGGCGGCGGCAGCAGCAGCAGCCGCAGCAGCAGTACCAGGAAGGTGGCCGGGAATGCGGACGGGGACGGAAAGCACGGCGGTCGAGATAAGTCGTCACCGCAGCCGCCGACAACGCCGGCGACGACGGCGGAGGAGGTCTACAAGGCGTCCGTCCAGGTGCCCGAAGTTGATGCGTCTACCGAGGTGCCGAGCGATGCCACGCCAAAGAGCGACGCTGATGGAGAGGCAGACCCAGCGGAGCCGCCAGACCCAGCAGTAGCAGGAGAGGCAGGAGCAGCGGAGGCTGAGGTTCCGCAGAAGTTGGAAGCGATGCAGGCGTCGGGGCTGCCGGTGCCGCCGATATCGCAGGCGTCGAGCGACTCGCTGCCGCCGCCACCGCCGCCTTTGCTGGAGAAAGACGGGAACGGCGATCGGGAAGGGAAGAGTTCCGCCGCTCCGGTGGCTGCGGCAGCTGGAGAGGGGGGCGGCGGGGGCAAGGGGGGCAAGGGGAGGAAGGATAAGGAGGGGAAGGCGTGGACGTGGGGTGCGAACCCGCCGAAGAGCAAGAAGAACCTTTCCAAGACTCCGCTCCCGGCAGACGTGCGGCAGCTGTCACGGTGAGTGTAGGTCTTGTGAGGGTGGGGACCATATTTTCGGGTGGGTATGTGTACTTATCAGCCGCATGTCATGCATGGCCGTAGTCGTGGGTGGGTGTACTCACTAGCCGTATGTCATGCATGGGCGTAGTCGTACGACCATAAACCGTCGCATCCCTAGAATGCTAGAACGGAGCACGTCGGGGTTTCACCGACCAGGCAGGCATTGCTTCCGACAAGGGTGAAGCGAAACGTAAGGTGTTCGGCGAGGGGGGGGGGGGGTATCATGAAATGAGAGTCGCCACTGTTGATGTTGGTATTGAAAGAGATGGAGAAGGGAGTGGGAACTTGAGTCGTCGGAGCGGCACCGGTGAGCGGGTGTTGTGGCTCGCTTTGGTAGACAGACGAGGCGGGTGATGATGACGAGGAAGAGGCCGGGGAGAGGGGATAAGGAGCAAGAAAACGAGGAGGGTGAGGAGGGGGAGGAGGGGGAGGAGGCGCCGGCGGCAGCTCTGCGGTAGAGTGCGCCCGCCCGCGGCAGTGAAGTTTTTTTGCTGCCCATGGGAGTCGGCCGCTTGGCTGCCTCTGTCCGCTGCGCAAAAGGAGGAGGGGCGAAGGGGGGGAAGGACAGGCGGGCGATCGAGCTGGAGAGGGAGAGCGAGAAAGTGGATTTTGTCGTAGGCCTTGGTGGTACCTGTACCAGGTGGTTGATATCCTGCGCGATCGCGTCTCAAGTGGCACTCCCTTCACTCCATTCCGGTACCGTAAGCTCGTCGAGCTTGCCCCCCCAACACCTCGACATGCCAGTTCCGTGGATCTCCCACCGTAACTCCCCCCCTCCCCTCCCAACTTCCCCTCCCCTTCTCTTCCCGCCTCTGCACATCGAAGACCTCCGTCTCCAAAGGCATGCTTGGTCAATGGTCAAATGCCTAAGGCAAGCAAGAAATCAGTACGCCCGCCCCCCCTACCCCCCTAATCTACCACTCCCAACACCAACAAAAAACGTCCCTGTCCTCCTAACCCCCCGCTCCCTACAAGCCACATACCCTAAAGCAAACCCCTTCCTCTCATACGCAGCCCCCCCCCCCCCACCGCATTCCCCTTCCCCTACCTGGCGGCGCCTCCTTCCCCAGCCCCCCCCACGACTCCACCACCAGAAACGGCAGCTCTCCCCAGCGGTCATCCTCGGTGGTCGCCGCCTCATCAAACCCGTGCAACTCCCTGTCGAACACCGGCAGCAGGCTCTGCGGCGGTGCCGGAAAATGAACCACGAACGCCCCCCCGGCACGTGGCGCACGACGCTACCATAGCCCCCCCCACATTACCCCCCCCCGCCTACCCGTGTCCGCTTCCCGACCGCAGACCCCGCCCCCCTGCTGCTGCCGCCGCCAAAGAATTGGCTGGAGGCGTTTGGCTCCCCGCTAGGGCTAGCCGGGACAACCACCCCTGTTCTGAGCGCTGAGCGCTGCCAGGCATCCAGGGGGAAGTCGACCCCCACGACAGCGACATCGCGGTGGACTGTTGCTTGGGGGTGAACAGGGGCGGGGGCGCGTTCGGGCGTGCAGTGGAAGCACCCCGGTCTTTGCTGCTGATGCTCCCGCCGGCGGCGGCGCCGCCGCCGCCGCCGCCGCCGTTCATCCCCCCGGCGGTGCTCCGCTCCAGCGCGTCAAGCAACGGCGGGTGGTCGTCATCATCGTCATCATCGTTGTTGTTGTTGGCGGTGCCGACACCCGACCCGGCCCTCACCACAAGCGCGGAGGAAGAACAAGAAGCCGAGTTACCACTACCGCCACTGGCAGCAGCG
>MEHQ01002737.1:208916-228965 GCA_008828725.1 Saccharina japonica | reverse complement strand
CACCACAAGCGCGGAGGAAGAACAAGAAGCCGAGTTACCACTACCGCCACTGGCAGCAGCGGCGGCGGCAGAGTTAGCCTTAGCGTCCGACCAAGCGCTCAAGGTCGAGATGGCCTTCAACCGGGCGATGCCGTCCGGCAACGGAAGCCTGAGGTCCGAGGAGCCGCTCGGAGCGGCTCCCACCGCGACCGCGCGCTCTATTGCGCTGCGGTGGCGGCGGTGACGCGGGTTGCCCCTGCCGTTACCGCTCCCGCCGCCACCCCCTCCACCTCCGCCCCCGGTGGGGTTTGCACGGCGCTTGAGACGGATGCCTGCCCTGGCTCTCAGGGGACAGAAGCCGAGGGGGGGGCGGGGGGGGGGGGCGGTTGGAGTAGGGGCAGAGCACGGAAGCCGCAGCTCCTGGCGGAACGACGGGAACATGGCCGCACGCCGCGGTGTTGCGAGTTGTGAGGCGCTTTTGACTGGTAGCGGTTAACGGTCCCTATGGTTTCACCCGTCACTGTTGTATGCCGCTCCTGCTTGTTGTTTCACGCGCTGCTGGTTGCTTTCCGCCGCTTTGTTGCGCCCTGTTCGCTTTGTGTATGTGTAGCCTTACGTTCCCCCCCCCCCGCACCGCCCCGCACCGCACCGCACCGCCTTCTGCTCTCGCCCCTCCCTTTTCAGAAGCAGCGCCGCTGTCTCCGATGGTCGGCTCCAAGGAGTACCGAGTCTTTCAGGGGATAGCCTCCAACTCCATGTGGGGAAACCCCGCGGATAAGCCGCCGCTGCTGCCCAACGCTTCGGCGCCCGGCACCAAAGGCAGCGACAGCGTTAAGTCGTCCGTCCTCCCCCTCGAGGACGGAGCAGCAGCCGAGATGCCGCGACTCAAGCCCGGCTCTAGGGCACCGTCGGCCGCGGCTGCCGCTGCTGCGACCGCCGCTGGCGTCACCGCTGCTTCTGCCACCATCACTACTGTCGCTCTCTCGGTCCTCACTCCGGCCGGCCTCAACGCGCTAAACCCAGCTCCGGCGGCCCCGGGGGGCGCGGACAGCGCTACCTCTTCCTCGCCCACCTACACCGAGTCATCCGGAAGGCGATCCCGCCCGGCCCTCGTCCACTCTTCCTCCCTTCCGTTCCATGACGCTCCTTCCGCCTCTTTGGGAACTCCGGCTGCTGCTGCCGCTGCTGATGCCGCGGGGGCTTCTTCTGGTGCGGAGGCGGGTGGGGGAGGGGGCGGTGGTGTTTCGTCCCCGGTGGGGTCCACGCGGAGCACCGGGAATAGGCAGGCGCGGTCGCCTAGCGGGAGCAGCATTTGGGACCAGCCGGAGACGCCGAGACAACCGCGGGGCCCGAAGTACTACGCGACGCGACGGGTGCGTCCTTCGCGCGCGCCGAGCTTGCCCCCCAGCGGGCCCGGCGGCGGCGTCGGGGGAGAAGGAGGTGGGGGTGGGGGTGGGCGGCATCAGCGGCGTAACAGCAGCGGCAGCGCGCTGCTCGGAGGGACGTGGGGAAGCGATGGGGGCGGCGGGGGCGGCGGGGGATACTCCTCCAGCGGGACGGGTTACTCCTCGTCCGACGACGTGTGGAGCAGCAGCGACCAGTGGTCGGGCCTGGATAGCGCCAAGCGCAGCGACAGCCTCGGCGGCGGCGGCGGCAGCCTGGGCGGCTTCGGTGTCACCGGCGGCGACAGGCGCGGCCGCGATGCCAAGAGAAGGACGAGGCGCGCCGAGATGCAGAAGAGGATGTGGGGGAAGAGGCCGTCGTGGGCGACCGCGCTGCTGCCGCCGCCGGCCGCGGCGTCAGCGGCAGCGACGGCGGCGGAGGCGGCTGCCGCTGCCGAAGCAGCGGCGACGGCAACGGCAACCCCTGCCCCCCCCGCGCGTGGAGGGGGAGGGACGGCGGCGGGTTGGGAAACGCCTCCTCCCCGAACGGAGGCCGGAGTCAACCATCTCATCGTGCTTGTGCATGGGCTCGGGGGGCGGCCGGCGGACATGGCCTTGATGCGGAGCTATCTGCAGACGCTCATGCCGGAGGCTGAGGTAAGGAATGGGGAAATGGGGGGCGGGTTGCTCCCCCCTGGATGCTGTTTACTACCAGAGTCAAATGAACACGGTGATACACGCGAAAAGAGATGCAGTAGTTTTGTGTGTCTTGTGTCCCCCACGATACGTGTGTGTCGTACCTTATATGTATCTCTTGTGTGTTTTTTTAGATTTTTTTGCCTGCTTTTCCTGGGGGCGTTTTCCGGGCGATATTTGTATCTTGTATCACTCCTATATAAAGAAAAAATAAGGGTTTTAGCCAAAATCAGGTACACCTGTTCACTTTGGTGTCAAAAACAGGTACTACACTAAAACCAAGTACAAAGCACCCGCTAGGGACACCTGCCATTGGCCAGCCTCACATCGTACCTGATTTTGGCTCTAATGGATCAGGTACACCTGATTCTGGCATTTGTTCAAAAAAGAAGTAAGCCACCGGGCAAGTAACGGAGCAAGTAGCACTGACCACAGCCCAAACGATTTTTATAGTTAGTTCTATTCTTGGCTTTGTTATCCCTATACCTAAAACATTTAACACCGATCGCCTGGGAAAATTCTCGGAATTTAATTTTCTCGGAATGTATCATTTATTAGAAACATATCTCGGGATGATGCAATATGTAAAATTATCGGAATGTAGTTTGTTTTTTCTTCCCGTCTAGACTACATTGTTATCTTCGCCCTTCTTTTGTCACTCCCTCCTATTAATAGTCGTAACTCAGATCCGGGGTCACATGCCCTCCCCCACTAAGGAGCCGTTCGTGCCTTCGTTTTTATCGCAAGAAGGGCTCAGCGGGCCTTTTCTTCCCTCGTCGACTCGCGTCGAATTGTGTTTACATACTGAGTTTTTTTCGGTTTTTTCGGACAGACAAGATGTACTCGTAATGGAATTTTCTGGGAAGGAAGATGTAGATGTGTTGGAAAAAATTCTCGGAGTGAAGATGTAGCGGGAAAATTTGTGAGAATGAAAATGTACGTGGAGATTCCTCGGAGGGAAGATGCAATGGATTTTTTTCGGAACGAAGATGTAATGGGAAATTTGTGAGAATAAAGATATGATGGAAAGTTCTCGGAATGAAGATGTGATGGAAAGTTCTCGGAATGAAGATGTTACGGAAAATTCTCGGAATGAAGATGTCATGGAGATTTCTCGGAGGGAAGATGCAAAACTATCGGAATGAAGATGTTGTGGAAAGATTGTGAGAATGAAGGTGTAATGGAAAATTCTCGGAATGAAGATGTGATGGAAAATTCTCGGAATGAAGATGTGATGGAAAATTCTCGGAATGAAGATATTACGGAAAATCTAGGAATGAAGATTTCATGGAGATTTCTCGGAGTGAAGATGAAATGGAAAATTCTCGGAATGAAGATGAAATGAAATTTTCTCGGACTGAAGATGTAATTGATTTTTTTCGGATTGAAGACGGAACGGAAATTTATGATAATGAAGATGTAACACAGAGTTATCGGAGGGAAGATCTAAGGGAAGATAATAAAAATCTCGGGATGGAGATTTACTTGGAATTTCTCGGAGTGAAGATGTAGTGGGCAGTTCTCGGGAGGAAGATGTCATGGAAATTTCTTGGAATGAAGATGGAAGGAAGATGTAGTTTAAGGAGATAGCGTGGACTATCAACCCTGTTGACAAAGCTGGGCGAAATCGTGAGTGAACACTATGTACGAACTGGCTCGCTCGCGCCCCTTGATAGCGAAAAATGGTTTCACTCTTAAGCTAGACCCCAAACGAAAACGAAAACGGTTCACCTCTTAACCCCTTGAGAACTGGTCCCACGAATCTGGGGGAAAACTACTTGGAATTAGTGTGGGTATTTTTTTTCAGTTCTCAATGGGTTAAGCTCGACCCCAAACGAAAACGAAAACGAAAACGAAACCGTATAAACAGGTGATGGTGGCGACGTCGCTCCAAGACATGCGTAAGGATAACCTGGGCGTGGAGTCGATGGGGCACAGGCTTGCCGAGGAGGTTCACGGCCACATCACCAGGCAAGTGTCTTGTACAACAGGAATTAGTGAATTAGTCTGTGGCAAGAGGAGTTCCCAATACATGCGGCGTGTACGAAAGAGGTTTCATAAGACAGGTGGCGTTTACGTCAGGGGTTTACGAGAACAGGTGGCGTGTACGACAGGGGTATGCGGAGAAGAGTTCCCAAGAAAGATGGCGAACGACGGCGGGGAAGGGGGGAAGGGTTTCCTACTGTAGAAACCGATGTGGGCGCCGCCCCGCCTGTGTTTTGAAACAGCCCTCTCTTCGTAGTTTTCGGTTCTTCTGTGTTGGTTGTCTTGGTTGTTTTTCTGCTCTGCCGTCGTTCTTCTTGCTTGTCTTGTTTGGTTTGTCTTGTTTTGCATTGTCTTGTCTCGTCTCGTCTCGTCTCGTCTCGTCTCGTCTCGTCTCGTCTCGTCTCGTCTCGTCTTGTCTTGTCTTGTCTTGTCTTGTCTTGTCTTGTCTTGTCTTGTCTTGTCTTGTCTTGTCTTGTCTTGTCTTGTCTTGTCTTGTCTTGTCTTGTCTTGTCTTGTCTTGTCTTGTCTTGTCTTGTCTTGTCTTGTCTTGTCTTGTCTTGTCTTGTCTTGTCTTGTCTTGTCTTGTCTTGTCTTGTCTTGTCTTGTCTTGTCTTGTCTTGTCTTGTCTTGTCTTGTCTTGTCTTGTCTTGTCTTGTCTTGTCTTGTCTTGTCTTGTCTTGTCTTGTCTTGTCTTGTCTTGTCTTTCAATAGCTGCTTCAGACGTACCCTCGGGTGCGTGCAAGCGGATGCGTGATCGGAAACTAGCCATGAGCTCAGGAACGTCCTCGGTAGGTGATCCGACGAGTACGTACTTGATAAACCTTTCCCGATCCCCTCTTTCAATCATGCCAACGATTCAATACCTCTCCACAAACCCCAGATTTCCTTCGTTCAATCTTCCACTTTGTGTCCTATCGTGTGAAACCACGTATGTTCCGTATGTTCTAGGGTTGTAACCCGGCTGGGCGAGAACCGGGTGCGGGTACCCGGCCCGGCCGGGACCGGAACCGGACCGGTCCAAGTCTGCGACCCGCGGGTATCTGTGCCCCGGGTAACCGGGTAACCGGGTACCCGGTTCTACGATATACGGAGCCCCTCAAAACGTACGGAGCCCCTCAAAACTTGCTGCGCACAGCGCACAACGCTAGGGTTGCACCCCGTCTGACTGAGAACCGGGTACCCGGTGGCGGGTACCCGGAACCGTCCGAACCGGAATCGGACCGGAACAAATAAATTTACCCCGGGTATTGGGACCCTAGGTACCCGGATAGACGGGTACCCGGGTACCCGTTGAATGTGCTATACGGATACGGAGCCCCCAAGACTGGGATATACGTTGATTTATACATACTACACTGCTTGTGCCCCTAGACTCTCCTTTTTCCTTTTCTCCCTTCTCTCCTACAGCCTTCGCACAACACGCGACTAGGGTTGTGTCATGGACTGACTGGGTTAATGTCTTTACAAACCTATTTAGCCCGGTCAACCGCATGGTTCCGCTTTCTCGCACCATCGCGAACCTCAAACAAGGGACTTCGGAATCCGTTGATACCTACCGCTTACGCGCAACTACTTGCCGAAGCCAAGCGCACTGCCCCAACCAACGTCTCGCCTTCCAAACATGCCTGGCACACGTTGATCATGGCAAATCTTGAAAATAAGAGGAGGAAAACAACGTTGCCGAAAAACGAGCATTTCAACGCAGTCTGCTACCTTGCGCTACTCGTTCGTGACGACGCAGCCGACGCTATGGACCAAATACTATCCGAGACGCTTGAGTGGAGAACAGACAAGAAACTTGCTGAACTCAGGCCGGAAGACGCAATACGCGACATTCCATCTCCGGTGCGTCTAACCCTCACCGTCACAATCATGGTAGTGCAGTTGGTTGAGCTGGAGAGACAGAGGTTGGGAAGGGTTCGAGGCAGGAAGGAAGAAGACCATCTATTAATTGTACGGGGCTCTACTCGTGGTGTTGACGAGCAAGGGTTTGGCACTGGGTGAAAGGTGGAAGGTCGGGCAGTTGAAAGAAGAAACCGTATTTTCACTTCAAATCGGAAAAAAAAACGATTCGATTCATTAAAAAAAAAAAATCGATTTGAAATCGATTCGATTTGAAACTTCCCTTCGTATTAGTACCTGGGATGTGAAGACAACACACAACACGTCCCACGGGTGTACGGGACGAACGTAGGCATCGTATTTACGCGTATAACGCGTACCGCGTATTCATTTCAGTCTTGGTTTTCGTGGGAGACGGGGCGGGCGATGGCAACATGTGGCAACTCCCGAGATTACGTTCATTTGGTGGTCTCTGTTCTTCTTCTTTACTATTACTAAAAAAATGTGCATGTGGGGCTTATTGGTCTAAAAATAAAAAAATAAAACATGTTTTTACATTTTTTTATTATGTATTTAACCCTTTTAGGACTGCAGACAGACCCGTTTTGGGGACAATCCTCTCTAATTCTAAGTAATTTGTACCCAAAACGGGACTCCAGTCCTGTAAAGGTTAACACTATAAAATAACACGCCTAACCCTAACCCTAACCCTAACCCCCAACGACGATATACCAATCGATGTCGTGGTTGGGGGTTTAACTTAAGGGTTAGAGCTGGTGTTGAATTGAAAAAAAAGATGTAAAAAAATATTCCCCACTAAAAACAGTACAAAAAAGCGAGGCAGATCTCATAAATCCGCCCTGCAGGGCGTATTTACGCGCGCTGAGTCTATGTATGCCCTCTCTCTGCCCGCACGCGGGGGGGGTGTGTGTTACGCGTACTTCATTTTTATTTGTGATTGCCTTCCTAGTCATTTTTTACCATTAATATCCATGCGCACGAGCACCTTTCGAGACTCGAGAACGGAAGTAGAGGGGAGGGCGTATACTGCATTCATCACATGTATTATGTATTATGTACATATGATATATAATATGTTTGTGTTGCTGCCTTGAACTTCGTATTTTTTCTGACCACATCATATTGGCCCGCATGCATGCATGCCTTTCTAGACGGAGCCACCGTCGTTCCCTTTCTATCTCGTTACTATGCTCACAATTAAGCACCGAGTGAGCGTGAGTGAGTGCTAATATATGGAGCGATTTATGTTGAGAAGAGCTCTGCTACACGCACATCACATATATTTGTCGGATGGGCAAGGATTATTATTATTAATACATGGTCCCGTACCAGGTATTTAAATAAAACGATTAGAAATGAATTGTTATTAGTATTTCCTTCCCTTCTTCCTGGAACCCCCCCCCCCGCCGCCACCGCCCGCCCTGTACCCCCCCTGTATATGGGTATAAAACTTTTTTTTTAAGGGTCTCTAAGCCCATATATTCGCCCCGCCCCCGCCCCCCCCGTGCTCGCGTCTCGAATGGAGGCAATGGTCAAATGAACTACCGGTAACTAAGAAGGCAAGCAACAGATGAGGTACGCCCCCCCCACAACCCCCATCCCCTTCCCCCCCAGATTTTCTTTCCGTTCCGCGAAACTCCAGATTTTTGTCAAAGGCACTATTCCTCGATTTTTTGTCGTGTTCGTTTGTATTCATTTTTTTGTGAACAGGTCCCGTGTCTTCGGACTCTCTCTTTTTTGTTGGTATTCTTCCGTTTCTTCTTCTTGGGCTATTTTCTATTTTTTGTTGGCGCTTTCTGCCGGGATTTCAAAGAACCGTACGTATAATAATAAATAAACAATACGTGAAAATATGAAATGCGTATGTATATACCAGGTACCAGGTATCAGGTACCAGGTACCAGGTACCAGGTACCTGCTGTGGGTAACACACGCTGTCGTATACTGTCTGCGTGTGTTGTAATTAGAGATGGGCACCACCTTATTATTAGGGAGGGGTGGACAAAGGATGATAGTGGATTTTATAATGGGGGTTTTGTCTGGGTAGTATTAATAGTATGTTGACCCTCAGATTGAACCCTAACCCTAACCCTAACCCGAACCCTATGCCAGTGGTCAGTGGTCAGTGCTTGCTTGGCCAATCAGAGTGCCTAATTAGCTACCTTAGGAAGATCCACTAACAGTGTCTGTCCACTACTGTTGTTAGGGCTGTGAGTCGGTTTCATTTCACGACTAATTATTATTATTTTTGCCATGCGACAACGATGTGCAGCATGATCTTCAGCGTTGATCACTCATAACACTCCCAAAAGCAGAAGACCACGGAAACCAAGGAAACCTATGCGTACAGTCTAACACCCGCTTCTATGTCTGCTTCCCGCCAAGATTTATCCACAATACTCCATTTGTTGTCCTTGTTCCCTCCTTCTTCCCAATATGCCCTCTTTACGTTCAATACTAAAGTCCTAATAGTAACTAGTCGCTAGTCGGCGAAGCTGACTATTTAAAGCTGACGTTAGTAGGTAAGTCGGCGAAGCCAGCCGACCTGCCGACAAAAGTCAGGCGAGCGAAGCGAGCCGAAAAGTCCCCCCCCGGGCGAGGAGACCCCGCTGGAGGCGCTCCCGGAGGGCCCGCCGGAGGCGCCTCCCGAAGATCCCGCTGAAGGCGCCGCCGGAGGCAAAAAAATACGCTATTTGGCTTCACTTTACGCAAGAAAAGCGCAAACAATATGACCTAGATTCACATACATACTAAATATGTACGTTTCAAACGAAAAACACAAAAAAAAAAAAAAAAAACTTCAGTATACACTTGGTATACACAAGAATTTTTCAAAAAAAGAGAAATACAACGCATGTATACCTGGTAGATCTACCCCGGACTAGAGGAACGTGACAGCAATTGTTTGAGTTGCAGAACTACGTACCTGGCGGGGATACGAGCGAAAAAGCGAACTCATCACCGAGACAGCGGCGCAAAAATGATCCCCAGAAGAAAAGATCTTGGATCCCACCGTGATGTTGTTCGTGTTTTTAACGATGACGACGGCAAGTCCTAAAAACTTCCACAGCGGGTTGTTGGATCTGAGCGGCTTGCTGCGCCTCTGCTCATGCTTCACTCACTAAAAGGCATATAAGAAAATATTCCCCGATTTCCATACTTTCTCCTAGATAATAATTCAGTAGTGCGGTAAAGGCTACTGCTTCACGCGGTAGAGCACCGTTTCGGGGTCGCGTGCACTCGCCAAGGTGGTTCGCGGGTCGATAATGGTCACAACTTCGGCGACGGGATCTCCGCCCTTAGCGTTGGCATTGGGTGCGCCAGGGCTGACGCCGTCGGTACCGTCGAGAGAGATGGGCTGTTCCGCCATGTGTGCGCGCGTGTGTGTGTGTGTGTGTGGATCTCCCGCTGTGTGCTGCAGTGTCACAGGGCATGAGAGGGTATCCGCAGCCCGCAGCAATTCACGTTAAAAGCTGTACCCCGCATTAAAAAAGCCTTCCTACGTACAGTTAAGGGAAACCCATAAGTCGGAAAGTCGGCACCTCCGTTTCACGACTGACTATTAGTCCGACTAACAACTAGTCGGCGACTTAAGTCGTGCCGGCTCATACCCCTACTTACTATATAGCCGTGATCGTGTGGTGTTTGGAGTTAGGAAGAGAACTGCGTATCGTCCGGTAACATCTCTTGGTAGAACCCCTAATCCTAACCTTATTCCCAAACCCGACGACACTATTAGTAGTGACCTGGAAAAATCCCAGAAATATCCTTCCGGACGAAATGCTAACAATGCTATAGGTTTGGAAACCCGGCAGGCCTGTTTTTGCAATTCATTATATACTCGCATCGGTTTTCAAATAGTTTAGAAAGAAAAAAAAAAACGGTTTATACGTATTATATTTCAGTTTTTGTTTATATCATAGGGCACCACAGTTAGTCGGTATATCCGCGTTCCGTGTTTCAGGAAAAGGGATTGTTTGGGCGGGGGGGGGGGGGGGGGGGGGGGGGGGGGGTACTCGATATTCATGCATGGCCGTAGTCGTTTTGACCATAGACCCTCGCATCCCTAAAATACCGGGACGGAGCATGTGGGGTTTTCACCGACCAGGCAGGCATTGCTAGCACCAAGCGCGAAGCGCCGTGAGGTGTTTGGGGAGTCGCATGAAGGGTGAGCTGCATCCTACTATCATACGAACCGCTTGTGAGGAGGGGGAGGGGGGGGGAGGGGGGCGTACTCATTTGTTGCTTGCCTTACTCATTTGACCATTGACCACGCATCCCTTTCGAGACGGAGCACCGTTCTATTACCAATAGAGACACCTCCAACATTTGGGCGCTCATTACGTTGTTTCCATATATGACAAATATTGTTTTTGCTAATCTTCTCCCCTTCCTGTTTCACCGCCCGTGGCCACCATCTATCTCCTAAGATAGAGATCGTTTTCTCGCTACTATTTAGTGTACCAAACTTCTCCATGTCACATTCGTCTATTTTTCTCATCTCCTTCTCTAACACATCCCTTTCCTCCTTATACCTTTCACATTCTCCCACTATGTGAATTCTACTCTCTATGGCCTTGCCACGTAGGCACATCTGTGCATCTACTTCCTCCTCCTCTCGGCTACTGGTATACCTCCTTTTTCTTTCTGGCAGGTCTAGGTCCCCTACACGAGATCGCCATTTCAGCTTTTTCGCGAAGTCCATTGGGCCATGCAGATACTTTTTCATGCCTATCCCTTCTCTCAACCCCCCGTATATCTCTAAGTGCTCCTCCCCTTCCACCTTATTTCTTAGCGCTAGCCTTCCCTTCTTTCTATTCTTCCTTTTACTCCTGTCTTGTATCCCCTAAACTTCTCTACGTGGCAAGCATCTCTTTTTGGTTTCCTACGTATACCCTTCCATACTTTCTCGACTACGCTATCCCACCTCATTCCAGCTCGCCCTTTGGTTACTTTCTCCCATACAGCTTTATCAGCTATGGCTGGCAACCTCTTATTTGGCATGTTCTTTACTTTATATTGCCATTTCAACTTACGCACGTCTCTATTTGTCTTAAGTGGATACATTCCTAGTTCTGCTCTCAATACTGTATTACTCGTCGTACTTGAGCAACCTAGTACTTTTTTAGCTGCTGTCATCTGTACTGTTTCCAGCTGTTTTACAAGCTTCGCGTTCCCTTCCCATACTCCTCCTGCATATTCTAGCTTTGGTACAATAACATTCATCAGTATACATCTCTTAATTCTAGTATCAAGGTGCGAGTCTGTTAGGACTGCTTCCATCTTGCCTACGTGTGCCTTACCCTTGCCTATTATTTTATTTATGTGTGCGTCCCAAGAGCAATATTTTGAGATCTCTACGCCAAGGTACGTATACTGGTCTACGATCGGTAATTCATCTTCTCCCCACTTCCACTTACAAGTTACCGGACTCTCCTTATCTTCGTTACATACAACTACTGCGCATTTTTTTACGTTCGCGGTCACTCTCCACTTCCTGGTGTACTCTAGTGCCTTCTCTATTTGTTTCTGCAGTCCTTCGGGTGTTTCTGATATGCAGACGAAATCATCCGCGAACATCAATCCCGACACCGTATCTTCCCCCACCGTGACCCCCTGCGATGCTGCTTCTACTGCTACTATCGTGTCATTAATATATACCTTGAATAGGTTAGGTGATAGCGTACATCCTTGTGCAACTCCCTGTAGAATATCAACGTACTTCGATATTTCCCCGTCCAACATCACAGCACTTCTCGCACATTCCGTCATCTTCTTCATCATTCTCCACATCTTTCCTCTTATCCTTATTTCCCACAACTTGTTCTACAGCCCATTTCTCCATACCGTATCGTAGGCCTTCTTTGCATTAGAGCGAGGGGGAGGGGGTGGTGGATGGGGGGGTACTCATGTCGTGCACGGCCGTAGTCGTATGACCATAGCCTCTCGCACCCCTACAATGCCGGGGCGTAGCAGGTTGGGTTGTCACCACCCAGGCAGGCATTGCTTGCACCAAACGCGAAGCGCCGTGAGGTATTGGGCGAGTCGCATGAAGGGTGAGCTGCATCCTACTCGTAAGAACCGCTTGTGGGGCGGGCTTTCCGTACCCGGACTCATCCCACGGTAGGGGCGCGGCGGAATTTTCTGAGCTCCTCACATGAGGAGCTCAATATCTCACCCGAAACATGACTTCGGAAACATTCGTTCGCGCAACCCGACCAAACCTTCCAATGCGGTCGTCCGAAAACAAACATATCAGTAAAATGATATTAGTATCCGGTGGTTACTCACGCGAAGAGCTCAGTTGGCCTGTTTGAAGGGCTGGTTGCGAAACAAAAGGTATGTTTGCAAAGAGCTGTGTATCAGTTGGTCTGTACGGACAAAGAGCATCGAGTAACTACGGACCTCTAATCGTGAAAGAATAGATATGTTTATTTATAGGGGAGGAGGGTGTACTCATGTCGTGCACGGCCGTAGTCGTATGACCATAGACCCTCACATCCCTACAATGCCGGCACGGAGCACGCTCGGGTTTTCACCAGACCAGGCAGACATTGCTTGCACCAAGCGCGAAGCGCCGTGAGGTAGTTGGGCGGAGTCGCATGGAGAGGTTGAGCTGCATTCTACTAAGAACCGCCTCTGAGGCGGACTTGCATTGGATGACAGCTTCAATGACGTTAATTTAATTTCTGGTGTGGCCACTTCCTGAGACAGCAATGGGAACACATGTAACTGCCTTGTCGGTGCCTTACCATATACACACTTCGTGATACGATCACCCCCCTTGTGCGGAGCAAAGGTTCTCCACCCCGCACAAATGATCTAACTCGATCGACAGCTTTGGTGACCGCCAAAAGAACAAAAAAACAAAAACGGTCACCTGGTTGTCTAGCTTACGCAGTGAAGGCGTGTTTTACAGCGTCTGATGCCAACCGACGACCAACCTTAAAACATTCATGGGATTGAGAGGGGGGGGGGGGGGGGGGGGGGGGGGCGGGGAGGGGGGGGGGGGGGTACACAACAATTTTATTACAACACGAGGTTGGTGTTGAGATGGGAGTCGCGGTTGGGTGGGGGGGGGGGGGGGGGGGGGGTGTGCTTCTTATCCATGCATGGCTGTAGTCGTATGCCCCTCGCATCCCTACCATGCCGGGACGAAGCATGTAGGGTTTTCGCCGACCAGGCAGACATTGCTAGCACCAAGTGCGAAGCGCCGTGAGGTGTTGGGCGAGTCGCATGAAGGATGAGCTGCATCCTACTAAGAACCGCTTGTCAGGCGGACTTGCATGTGGATGACAGCTTCAATGAGTTAATTTAATTTCTGGTGTGGCCACTTCCTGAGACAGCAATGGGTATTACTATGTATCTGCCTTGTGGGTGCCTTGCCCTATACACACAACGTGATACGATAATTCCCCTTGTGCGGAGTGGAAGTTCTCCACCCCGCATAAAGGATCTAACAAGACCGCTAGCCTTGGTGACCGCCAAAACAATGAATAAACATGGTACCCTGGTTGTCTAGCTCACGCAGTGAGAGGCGTGGTGGGGGAGGGGGGGTTTACTTCATTTTAATGCATGGCCGTAGTCGTATGACCATAGACCCTCGCATCCCTACAATGCCGGCACGGAGCATGTCGGGTTTTCAGCGACCAGGCAGACATTGCTAGCACCAAGCGCGAAGCGCCGTGAGGTGTTGGGCGAGTCGCATGAAGGTTGAGCTGCATCCTACTAAGAACCGCCTGTGAGGCGGACTTGCATATGGATGACAGCTTGAATGAGTTAATTTAATTTCTGGTGTGGCCACTTCCTGAGACAGCAATGGGAGCACTATGTAACTGCCTCGCGGGTGCCTTACCATATACACACTACGTGATACGATCATTCCCCTTGTGCGGAGCAAAGGCTCTCCACCCCTCACAAATGATCTAACTCGACTGCCAGCTTTGGTAACCGCCAAAAAAAAAGAAGAAAAAACAGTACTCTGGTTGTCTAGCTCACGCAGTGAGAGGCGTGTTTTACAGCGTCGTCGCCAACCGACGCCAACCCAACCTATACATATATAATATATTTATAAGGCGTGGGGGGCAGTTTTATGCGTTGTGGTGCGTTTGCTTTTTGTAATTGGGCGGGGTGAGAGCATCGGGGTGCAGCCGGTGGCGCGGCAACGCGTGTGAGTGGGTCGTCAAGTTGAGAGTGAGACATTAGCGAAAGGTCAACCAAATTGCTCGTCTCTCCTATATAGGTTGCGCCGTGGGAGGCGTTTTGCGATGCACCCGTTACGTACGTACGATAGCTGTTTTGGGGACTTGTTGGTGTCTCGGCCGAAACCGGCAATCTCCAAGCGCTCCGAGTGAGCTCCCCCTTTTCGAACCATTTTTGTGTTTTGTGTGTTTTCCCCCCTGGCATCCTCGCAATCCTCTTACTTTTCCTGCCGATTAAGATCCAACGGTCAAGTGAACGTCAACGGCTAGGTGACCAGCCAACAATCAACTGAGCTCTATATTTACCAACGGCAGATTGAGATTTCAACGGCCAAATCAACAGACAACGGTTGAATGAGCAGTCAACGGTCGAATGAACAGTCAACGATCAAACGAGCAGCGAGTGGTCAAATTAGCAGCCATCGGTGAATTGTGCAGCAAACAGTCGAACGAAGTAGGCGACGATCAACTAAACAGCCAGTGGTCAAATGAGCAGTCAACAATCAAGTAATCAGCAAACGGTCAGTCAACGGTCAAATAAGCAGCAAACGGTATGTGGGCGCTCAACGGTCACATGAGCAAGGGTTGGGAACTGGTGAGCACAAAACATTTTGGGATGCCGTAGAAGCAGTAGCCGCGGTATTATTTCAGCACCAGCAACGGTAGGAGCCGCCTCGCACTGAAGGCGGACGTATTGCACATGTTCATGTTGGTTTTTGCTGAGCTGAGGATGCCGTACGCATATCATAGCAGCAACAATATTGTTTCGCAGCTGTTGTTGTACAGCAGCGGTAGCGGAAGCTCGCGTGTTAAGAGAGTCAATTTCGACAACCCGCACAAAAACCAAGTCAATTTTGATACCCACCCTAAACCCAAGATGTTTCGGCGCCCACACAAGAACCAAGTCAATTTCGATCCCCCACTCTGCACCAAGACAGTTTCAATGTGTGCGTGTGCGGTGTGTCTCGTGTGTCACGCGTATAGCTAGTCACGCGTGTTTTATTTTTTTCTCGCACTACTTTAATAGTTTTCCCTCTGGAATCGCGCTTCTAGGGCCCAGCCGAAATACTTTATGGTGTCGGAGAGGTGTTTCTGTTTGTACTGGAGGTTTGAGCACGACGACAGCTGCTGACGTAAAAGTCAAGTAAATGAATGTTCAGGTTCTTCCACCGATCGCCCGCGCAACAAAAGCACACCACCAGATCTCCAGTGGTTGATCCAAGAACAAAAACAGGGCAAACGAACACACCGGCATTGTCGATCCCCTAAACCAGTACCAGTATATCACTCTGACCCTACATATAAAGACCATTTCAATGAAATGTTAACCCTTTTAGTGCTCCAGTGCGCGTAACTATATATCTTACTCTAATTCCAAGTAATTTGTCCCCATAACGGGACTGCAGTCCTAAAAGGGCTAATATACGAACGGTCCTTATATTCCGGATCAGAGTGGTATAATATACTGTGTTGGCATGTGATTCGTTTTGGCTCCCCGCTTCTTCATCGCTCCGACCACCCCTAACCACATCGCGCCCCTCCTCTCCCACCCCTCCCCCCCTCTCCTTTTTTCAACTTCTATTGTTTTATAAAAAAGGCCCCCCCCCCCCCCCCCCCCCCCCCCCCCAACCCCCCCCCCCCCCCCCCCCCCCCCCCCCCCCCCCCCCCCCCTCGCCTGCCTGCCTCCGTAACCGGTGTTTTGGAACTCCTTTCGGTGTAGGGCTGGTGGCGAGAAGCTCGCTTTTGGAACCGGCGATGGTGCCGTATTTGGCCAGCCTGCGGTGTTTTGTTACGCTAGCGTGTCCGCACCTTGGTCAGTCTTCTACGCCTCTCTCGTTCTTCAAGACCGGTGCTTGGGCTGTGCGAAAGGTGGGTGGAGGTGATTGGTGGGTGGGTGTTGTGTTTTGGGGGGGGGGGGGGGGTGTACCCATGCCATGCATGGCCGTAGTGACGGAGGCGGGGGGGAGTTTTTGTTGTTGTTGTTGGGATGATTGTGACGGTGATGGTACGTGGTGTTGGTTGAGATGAGGAGATGGTGATGGTGAGGATTTCGTTGGTTGAGATGATGATGACTGACGATGAATGAAAGGATGGTGTTGGTGGTGGCGAGGATGAGAATGAGGATGAGGATGATCATAAAAGTCACCGTCGAACGATGGTGGTGATTACGATTATTAAGACGATTGTTGATCCTGATGATGGTGATGATGGGTGGTGGTGATGGTACTGATGTACGAGTCATGGGGTGGTGATGCTTGATTGTTTTCTTTCAGGCGGCCTCTTGTCAGCAACGGAACTTATTGGAATTTGACTTTTTGACAGCTCGTTTTTTCAGCGCAGTAAAACAGCTCACAACTCTACCTCTGTACGGCTGACTGCCTTGCCTCTGTACGACTGACGGCCTTACCTCTGTACGGCTGACTGCCGTACCTCTGTACGGCTGACTGCCTTACCTGTGCTGACTGCCTTACCTCTGTACGGCTGACTGCCTCACGCCAACCCCACTCGGCAGCGGCCGAAAAAGAAAGGACTCCGGTACCCCCCCCCCCCTTCAAAAAGCATCGCTCCTTGTTCCTGCTGACCATGTCCCCGATATTTTTCCGCGTTCCTGCTGACCATGTCCCCGATATTTTTCCGCGGTGCTTTTGTTTGCTTTTGTTTGGGGGCGGGGGTTCGGTGGTTTCAGTTAACCGGGCTGCGCGTGCTGCACGAGTTGGACCTGGACGATGCGGATGACCCACGGGAAACCACCCTCTACCGCCTCAGCTTCTCTCCCGGCCTGGAGAGGTTCAGGTAAGGTTTTGTTCCGGAACGACCATTTTTTTTGTTGTGTAGGTGTCGGTGGTGATATTGCTGTTGTTGTTACTGTTGTTGTTTTTGTTGTTGTTGTTGATGTGTTCGTCGAAATTGTTGCTGGTGTTGTTTGTGTTTGCCGTTGTTTCTTGTGCCAATTGTGGTGGGTGTTTTTTGGATGACAAGGCGACAACCCCCACCCGAGCAGAGAATGTGTCACTGAGTTTACCCAGCCGGGAAAGCATCCTGTCTGTTCATACTCCATTCCATTCTAGGATTGGCAGTTACATATCTATGCGACGCAGCGGCCGTTTCGCGTCTTGTTCAAAAACTGGAAACGGCGTCGGCGAATGCTCATATTTGCTCTTATTTTGCCCCTCCCCAATTTCTCCTCCCGCTCCCCTTCCCCCCTGCTCTCCCTCTCCCCTTTCGCCACTCCCCCCTACTGCCGCTATCCCCAGCCATCCCCTTTTAGCATGTGCCACCTCCCCCACACGTCCTATCGATTTCTCACCCCATTTTCTCTTTTTTTTCCACAAAAAAAAACAATTTATGAAATAAAAATGTATCCCCGTTCTTCTGTCCCCCCCTCCCCCCCCCAACGTCATATTATTATATATATATGGGTTGGGTTGCGCGTCGCCTGGCGACGACGCTGTAAAACATGCCTCTCACTGCGTGACCTAGAACAACCAGGGTACCGTTTTTTTTTTGTTTTTTTTGGCGGTTACCCAAGGCTGGCGGTCGAGTAGATCATTTGTGCGGGGTCGGGAACCTCAACTCCGCACAAGGGGAATGATCGTATCACGTAGTGTGATATGGTAAGGCACCTCAGAGGCAGATAATAGTTACCCATTGCTGTCTCATGAAGTGAGCCACACCAGAATATTAAATTAACTCATTGAACTGTCATCCATATGCAAGTCCGCCTGAAAGCGGTTCTTAGTAGGATGCAGCTCACCCTCATGCGACTCGCCCAACACCTCACGGCGCTTCGCGCTTGGTGCAAGCAATGTCTGCCTGGTCGGTGAAAACCCACGATGCTCCGTCCCGGCATTGTAGGGATGCGAGGGTCTATGGTCATACGACTACGGCCATGCATGAAATGAGTACACCCCGCCTCCCCCCCCCCCCATTTTTTTTGCTTTAAAAAAAAACTTTTTCTTTAAAAAAAGTAACCCATTTTTATTTTTCTTTAAAAAACAAAATCTTAAAAAAATATATACATTCATTTTTCCCTCCCTCTTTTTTTTTGTTGCCCTTTTTTTTCTTGTTTCGACCCAGGACGATCGTGTTCGCCGCCAACCCCCGCGACGGTTTCGTGCCGCTTCACTCGGCCGCGGTCCGGTCCCCCCCCGAGGTCGAGGCCAGGTCTAGCCGCACCGTGGGAGTCTCGGCGGAGATGGCCAAGATGCTCATGTCCAAGGTTGACGAGAGGAACAACAGAGTGGTTAGGATGACGCTGGATGCGCCTCGGAGCAAGCAGGCCCAGGGCGCGCTGGACACTGTGATCGGTCGGGCGGGACACATGTGCTTCATCGAGTCCCCGCAGATCGCCTGGCTCATTTCCCTGGCGCTCCTACCGTTCATGGAGGAAAAGTACAAAGAATAATATAATTATGCTGCAGCACGTGATATGTTTTTTTTTGTATCTGGGGTGTGTCGTACCCGGAGGTATTGTGCCTGGTATTTTTGTAACCACAGGTTACAGGATGCGTGGTATGGTACGCCTGCTGTGATTTCTCCTGGAATGAACCTCCTTGGTGAAGTCTGCGTGGTATGTATTCCTCTGGGGATACTTTACGTATACGGGTTGTAGTATTCCTGGTGTGTCATACCTGGTATGCTGCCCCTGGTTGTGCGATTCCTGGGATAATATTGCTGGTACGCAATTCCTGGTACATTTGCTTGGTGCCTGGTATATTTCACCCGTGGGTAGATTATTCCCGGTATATTATGCCTGGCATATTATGGCTGTGGTACGGCATAGTATGGCTGTGGTATGTTTTTCCTGGTACATAATTCCTGGTATAAATACTGCTTGGTACCAGGTGTATTACACCTGGCATGTTATGCCTGGTGTCTTATTCTTGGTATATATATTTCTGCCTCGTGGGGCGAGAAATTGTGCTGCTGTATATGCTCTAATATGGAGGGAAAAAAACAATTCATCGCTTTTTGTTTTGTTTTTTTTTCTGTCTGGCTTGTGTGTGGTTTTGTGTGTTGGGTGTGTGTTGTGTTTGCGTTCTCTGGCGTGTGTTTAGTGTGTCGGTGTGTGTGACGTATGTGAAGGGTTCTTTGTTTTTGTTTGGGGGGAGCGGAGAAGGGCAGGATGGGGGGCTGGGCGGAGTGTGGGAGAAGGGAGGGAGAGGAGTGAAGGGGGGGGGGGGGGGGGTAGGAAAGAGAGAAAGAGAGGGGGGGGGTATTCCGTCGATGCGCATCGTCTGTGTTTTGTTTGTCTTGTAGTTCGTTAAGCGCATCAACAGCATCAACAGGGATCGTAAATCGAAGCGGCCCCGGAACGGTCCCGGAACGCGTCCCGGAACGGTCCCGGAACGGTCCCGGAACGCGTCCCGGGAAAGGTCAGGTACCACCTAGGGCCGCCTATCAACAGATGCCCCATAATGTACGGTTTTGGTAGTTCCGACAGAAGTTTTGTTTTCGTTTTTTCAGTCGCGCATTTGAAAAAAAGAAAAAAACTGACTCGCGCGGCCCCCCCCACCCCCTTCGCCCCCCGGGGCGCGTGGGCGCGTAGAGTGGAAAGTCGAATGTGTTTTATTATTTTTGTGAAATCGAATTAACGATGGATGGAACCGAAAGAAGACTCTTTCGTCTCCCAGGTTTCGCAAGAGGCAGTCATTTGTCTGATAGGCACAGGGCCTCGGTTTTTAGTTGTCCGTTTGAAATCATTTTAAGATTGGGAAAAGGGGAGTGTCAAGCGCAGAGGGCCAAGCGAAGGTTGTAGTGGTGGTGGTGGTGGCGGTGGTGGTGCGGATCTGGAGAGTTGCAGAGTCAGAGAGGCGGGCGGTTATACGGGAATAGCGGGGGTTAGAACAGACCAGGGGGAGTTAGATGAAGCGAAAGCTGGGCTGTCTTTTCTCTCTTGTGCCGGGAGAGGGGGGGGGGCGGGGAAGAGGGGCCTCCTGTCG
>MEHQ01002737.1:181931-208539 GCA_008828725.1 Saccharina japonica | reverse complement strand
GGGGGGGGGGCGCGGGATATAGCTGCACCCCTGTTTCGAGAAGAAACGGTTGCTCTTCACCGCCTCTGGTATTTTTGCTTTACATGCCCACGCGGGTGTCGGTTTGCTTGATTGGTCGGATTTCTCATTGCTCTTGTTCGTATCTTTCCTTCTTACCTGTGTTTCCTTCTTCTGACTCTTCTTGTTGGTTCTTGTTTTGATTCTGATTTTTATGATTCTGATTGTTGTATTTTCTTTGTTTTTCGGGCGTATACTGTGATACTGCTGCTGCTGCAGTACGTACTACTACGGCCCGTATATGCTCTGCCCTTCTTTGCGGTATCGCCTGCCTTGCCAGGAGGGGCTAGTGAACAAGGGGACGATTATATCCGTCCCCTGGTTCGTGTGGTTGGATACTGTTGGACTAACTTCCGGTGGCGGAGCCTCGAGGTGCTGCTTTCTGTAGATGACATACCTGGTATGAGGTTAAAGCACAGACAGATATTTCGCAGCCATTGCTTTCTGATTGGCCGGTTGGTTGATTGGCTACATTTGATTGGTTGACTACATTTAAAGTAAAAAAAGGTATCTGATTCGCCGAACAACAGCATCTGCTGCTGTGGTTCGACGTCACCTATCTGTCAACCTGACGAAGCACTAATATGTCTCTCTCGTGCTACAGGTACGTACGCACGCACGCGCGCACGTACGTACTCTTGAAAGTGCGTATCGACAGTAAATAAGGATGTTTTTGCTTTGTTGAGGTATTGGTGGTGGTGGTGGTCTTGGTAGCGGTGCCGATCACTTTTTTGTTTTAAAGGAGAAGCTGGCGGGCAACGAGTGAGCCCTTCTCTGCTCTTTCTTGCTCGAAACGTCCTCTCGTTTCGTTTTCCCACTTTGTCATTTCGCGGCAATGGAGGAAGATTAGTAGTACAGTCCCGCGCCTTTGCCCCCCCCCCCCGCCCCCCTCCCTTGGCCTTCGCCGCCGGCTGTGTGTGGCATTCAACACGGTCTGCCCGTTGCTGCTGTGCTTTGCAAACTTTGTGGTGTGGTTCAGGAGTGGTGGCGGGTGCTTCAGTAGGAGTAGTAGTAGAGTAGCAGTAGTGGTAGCATTGATTCATGTCGCACAGTCCGGTGTTGACGTTTTCTTTTTTCTTTTTTGTTCGTCGTACGCAGCAGGTTAGATGATTAGTAGTGTTCGTAGCGCTCACGTACGTACGCGCAGCAGGCATTCAGCCAAGCCAGTCAGTCTGTCTGTCAGCCCCTTTTTTTCGGTGGAGGAAGTTTCGCGCTATATTCCCTGCTCCGGGTGTAGCCCAGTTTAGCAATAATAATAATAATGATAATAGTTAGGATAGCCTGGGGTAGCGTACCGATATAGCACTCGCGGAGCGGGAGGGAGAAGGGGTAAAAGAGGAAATAAATGGCTCTTGCGCCCATCCGTTTCCCATTAAACCCTTCAGCACTTCTCGATCGTACGAACCAGGTTTCGGGGGGGAATTACTTGGGATTAGAGTGGAGATTTTTTTTGCAAAGTGAGCGGGTCAAGAATTCACAGCACAATGTGTTGTTGATTCTATCGAGTACATGTAAGTAGGCATGTTTTTGGTGCTTACTAAATAAATACCTGGTATTTTGTTTTGTTATGTCAAGAGTTTGTAATTTTCAAGCCCTCTGCTGTGGAGCTGGTTGTGCTGGTGGTCTTGTTGCACATCAACCACGCCATAAATTCGCGCGGGAAGAAGATGGTGTCTACTATCTACATCTATCTGTTTACCCGTCGTAAGGTCGACGTCTCTACAATGGATAAACCTGGTGTGCGGGTTTCCCCAGCCGCCGGGAAGCTTTTTTAGTTGAAACATGGCGTTATATTCGCAAGAAAAAACAGGGGGAACTCGAGAACTCAAGCATCCACATGTGTAGGACAGCTCCTCACGGATGGCGGGGCCGGGTTGCAAAACGAAACAAGGAATGAATGCGGGATTTCTCAAAATGCTCACAGCAGCTTGTTGCTGGCTGCTGGCAGACGCGGGATTTATCACGTATTTAAATGATGCGGCTTTCAATTTTTTGTAAAGACGTCCGTACCGTTGGTACAAGTTATGTTATATTTTGTCAACACTTTGGTATATACTTCGTATACATGCATCCGTTGTCAAGAAGAGCTTCGTAGTTTTTTTTTTTTTTCACGACGAATATGAAATATTCAGTCGGTGTGTCCTCTCGCCAATTCGACGCAATGGAAGTTGGTTACGTGTGTGTGATTTGCAGAAGAGCGTTGTGGAACCAGATAGGGCAGTGTTGTAGTGGTACGGTTGGGACACACGTAAAACAAAATGTCATACATACGAAGTGAGATACCGTGTGTGTGGTGTTCGTGTGCAGATTTGGGCGAAGCTACGTATAACCAAAGCCCGTATCATAAGAAGTCGATTGTACAAGCAGAGAGTAAAACAGGAACGGCCACAAACAAAAGTCAAAACTTATTAGCATGAAAATGCTCGTATGGTACTACATGCACTGCACATATATACGAAATCGAAGACAAGAAGAGAGAGAGACTTGTCTCGTGTGCTAATTTGTGAGCTGACGCGTGCTACGATAGAGATACGAGCTGGTTCAGACATACCACCCCAAATTTCGTCAGTCACAAATGCCGCATGCAATAGCAACTCCAATGTCACATATTTGGTATCATACTGACCGCCATGAACAGTGGAATAGGGTGACATCGTCAGTTTTTTCTTCAAGAACCTAGAACTGGCGCTACCGCCGAAAATGTGGCCGGACCAATCACAGGCCTTCAAAGAGGTCAACAATAGTCAGGCGTTTCCGCAGGAATACATTTTTCCCACCCCATTTTTTTTCTGGGCGAGCCGCTTCCAGGTGGTCCAAGGCATGTTTGTACAAAGTTCCACGGCAAAAATTCGAAGATCTGACTGCGTATGATCAATATTAAGTCATGTTTAACGCCCAAAATCGATTATATACTGAAACTAAGTAATTATGAGGCAACGCCTATTTATTGCACTTTTATCGCACAAAAGTCAAAATGTCCACGCCGTTTTTGGGGGATAGACCCTGAAATTTGGCACACGTGTTTTATGCGCCCTACCCGAGACTTTCACGAATGGGTTTATTTTTATTTTTTTCGCCGGAAATTTTGAATCTCTCAAGACCCAAAGTTCCCCAAAAAAACGAAACGAACAGTATCTGACGGAAAAAAACACACACAAACACACAGTCGTTAACGGCTCGGATAGGGCGCATAAAACACGTGTGCCAAAGTTCAGGGTCTTCTCTCCGAAAAACGGCGTGGACATTGGCTACTGAATACATTTTGGGCGGAATGCTTGAACCAGCCTGCAAGTTTTGGCTTCAAAAGTTTCTGAATGATCAGGCCCCCCTTAACTCAAAATCATCGGTCTTTCACTCTTGTGTTGCATTAGTTTTCATTGTATCGTTAGGGCCCATATTAACGAGTATAAAATAAATTCAATTTGGAAAAATAAAAATAAAAATTCGCTTTTCATTGGTCAACACGCGCACCAGCACCCCCCAAGATCCTAATCTTTGGTGCTGGTGCGCGTGTTGACCAATGAAAAGCGGATTTGATTTTTGTTTTTCCAATTTTTTTGTTGTTTCTTCGTTAAAACGGGCCCTTAGGTCGTGGTTGTGCTCGTCGGGTTCGTAGCACTTGTTGTTTTTCTTCCAAAATCAGTTTTTGACTACTGCAGGTATAGAGGTCCTCGAGTGACCACTCTCAGAAATAATATGATGCACCTGCATACAGGCTACCGTAGCATGCGTCAGCTGCAAAGACTCTCACATAAACACAGACGTACCCACACCTCCACACGTTGTGCATTATTCGAAGATAATAATATACGAACAGAAATGACAGTCTTGCGTATATCCTGACATATTCACTCGTACGTCACAACCCTCGAGATACAATACCACCTACTATTCTGTCGCCATACAAAAGCTCGCCGGGGAACTACGAGCACATATTTGGGCCAAGAATCGCGATAATTGGGGTCGAAAATCGGCGAAGAAATCGCGACGATAAGTGGGTTCAAGAGATCGCACTATTAGTACTATTTATGCGAGATCAAGCAATTACGATAATCGGGAATATGAATCGGCTTTAACAAAAAAAGGGGTTAATTATCTTCTTTTTGTGGTTTTTGGGGTCTAGTGCAGACGAAAAATCCAAAAAGAGTAAACTCTTTGGAAAATATCAGGGCTTGTCATGGGCCGTTTGTCCGGGCCGGGCCGAGCCGATCTGACTATTGGGACGGGCCGGGCCGGGCCGGGCCGAAACTTTTGAAGATGTCATGGGCCGGGCCGGGCCGGGCCAAGCCTAGACTTTTGGAAAATTGATGGGCCAGGCCGGGCCGGGCTGTGAACATTCGAAAATGTGATGGGCTGGGCCGGGCCACGGCCCACATCCTCTGAAAAATTGATGGGCCGGGCCGGGCCGCGGCCCATCCTCTGAGAATTTGATGGGCCGGGCCGGGTCGCGGCTCATGAGATGTGGGCTATATATGGGCCGCTCCGCCCGGCCCATGAGGTGGCCCGTGAGTTTTGGCGGGCCGGCCCGGACCGGCCAGAGTGGTACGTAGGAAAGCGGTATTTTTTGGGGGCGCGTCAAGGCTTCGTTTGACCTTTTTTATGTACTATTTTCAGTGTAGGGGACGGTCAGGACGGTCAGTCAAGGAGTAAAAACCGCGGTATACCAGGTATGTCGTAGCATCTTTGACGGTGATCACCTGGGTTTTTTTTTGTGGTATAGGCGTATATACGTATAGGGAGTGGTATAGGTATATGGAGAAGGCCCGGCGCCAGTAACAGCAATCAAACGGCTGGATTCGCATCTAGACACGCTAGCCAAATCACACGCGGGCGAGGAAGGAAGATTGTTGAGCACCGCTCCATTCGTGGTTCACTGGCTGCACGGGTTTTACTTGTTGTGTCGCGCTCTCGCTGGTCCAGAAGATTTTTACGTCCCGCACCCACCCAAAGCAACAAGTGCTGCATACTGCTACCAGGCATTTTACCAGATAGTATAGTCGACCCCCATTCCAGAGGGAACGACTACATTGGGCACCAGGCACCAGGCACCAGGCACCAGCTTTACCGTAATAACATCCCCGTTTCCGCTATACATTTATCGTTCAAACCGATGTCGTCACAAAGAAAAGAAAGGCGCCCGCAACAGCGTGCACAAAACGAACGCGATTTCGGCATCATATTCTGCTGCCCCAGACCGATTTGTTTTTTTCTGCTGACACTCGAGGCCTCGAAAACAAAAAAGAACAGCAGCTCCTAGTATTATAATACGTATGGCAGCTGCTGCTCCTGCCGCTGCTGCTGCTGCTGCAGATATACATGCCGTCGACGGCAAACGGAAAAACCACCGTATACTACCGACTATTTCACGAAGAAGCAACGGATCTTTCCAAAAGCGCATCCTGTCTGACAAAGAACCTCCCCCTCCCCCTTCTCCCTTCTCCCCTCTCCCCTCCCCCCTCCCCCCCTCGAAAAAGCCTGCCAACTTCACGAAAAGAGGGTAGTAATCACTTGTGCGGCAATTCCATAACAACATCCACTTCTCAAGCAAAATGGTGTTGTTGTGTTTGTGTCGATCGAGCGACTGACGTGACGTGCCTAGCCTAGCCTCGCTTCACGCGCTAATAAACACGCCATCCACTTTTTTTCGAGAAAATCTAAGCAAAAACAAACGCCTCTGCCGCAGACGATCGCTATGAACTCCTCCTCGCGACGTCGACTCTTCTCCTTCTTCTTGATGGGCCACACCCACACCCTCTCTCTCTCTCTCACCCACTCTCGCTCATCAGCGGGTGGAAAGATGGAGACGGGGGGAGGGCCCATGATATATATGATGCACCTGCTGTGCTGGATGCATCCCTCACGACTTGCCCTCCCCTCCACCCCCCGCGCCGTCGTTGATTTGACTGACGACCCACTCCATCCCCTCTTGAAGGCCTTCGCCCGTCTTGGCCGAGGCCGCTTGGATGAACCACGTGCGGTCCCGGATGGTGTGGAGGTTCAGCCCTTGCGAGATCTGCCAGTGAAAACAAATGACGCACGCATGAACGTAGTAGGTAGTAGGCCATCGGGTTGGTCGGGTCGGGTCGGGTCGGGTCGGGTCGGGTCGGGTCGGGTCGGGTCGGGGCGGGTCGGGTCGGGTCGGGCCGGGCCGGGTCGGACCGGACCGGATCGGGTCGGGCAGGCAAAACCCCAACATATATTATCAGCCGGGCGGAGAGGAGTATATGATTATTCTGTAGTGTAATACATGTACTCGTTAGGTAGGTTGCTCGTGGTATGGGGGGGTATAATTAATTAATTTTGCGAATGAGGGAGAAGAATATCAAGTTTTTCGAGAGGCGCTACTCTGTTGTATGCATACTACGTACATATGTATATATGAATTGTTGCGTATGCAGCTTCATATTTTATTGTCCTCATACTCAGGGTGTACATCATGCCATGAGAGCATATGAAACCACGTGAGTACGCGTGATCGCAGTATCACACACAGCTTGCAAAGATGTATGAGTTTCGACGAAATCCTCGATTTCACAAGCTGTTTTTTTTTATTTTTTTTTCCGTAAATATAGGGATTGTGGGGTAGCACGACTCTGCCTGGCAGGCGTTTCGGTGTCGGAAGGTAGCGGGACCCAATGAGAGGAGGACTACCCGATAATCAGTAAAATCCTATCCCTAATCCTACCCCTATTTGTTTTAACCAAAACACTGATGTTGGTGTTTCCCTGCCAACCGCCCATCGGGGAAAAGCTTCCACTCTCTCCCGAAATATAAGGAACGCTTGGTATTGATATTAGTGTATGAAATACCCTTATAATTCCGCCCAGAGTGATAGAACTGGATGATGAGCGCCGACAATTTTCACCGCTTTCTCCCGAACAAGGCAACAATTCAGCGTTCGTTCGCAGATTGCTCAAGGGTCAAGGGTGTTACCAAAATGTCGACCGACCCCGAAATAAACTGACAGAGCAAATATTCCGTACCTAGAGTATAACTGTCGCTGTTACGGAGGACGATAACCCGATGGTCTATTACGGAGGACCATATTAAATAGAACCTACGGTATAGACTAAATCCTATATATTTACCTATTTTTACTAACAATATGTGGTCCTATTTACTATGGCCCCCCGTAATAGTGGTAACCACGAACGCTTCTAAACGTTGATGTCCGGAGTTCGAATCTCACGTGGGTCGGACTTTTAAGTTTATTTGCAAAAAAAAATAAAAAAACGGAATCAACTGCTGAGAGCGCCTAGTAGCGTGTGGGTATGATAGGCACAATTCGATGCGAGTCGACGAGGGAAGAAAAGGCTGAATATCTCTCGCGATAAAAGTGTAAGGCAAGAACCGCAGTGGGGGGGGGGAGGAGGAGGAGGGAGAGGAGCCTACTTTGTGACCCCGGATCTGAGTTACGACTAGGGAGGAGAGAAAAAGGAAGGGCGAAGACAATAAATGGGATGAGAAAAAAAAGCAAAAGTAAATATATAGGACCCACGGTACACACACAAACCGAAATATAAGGACAATATCGATTTAATGTTAATATACAAACGGTGCTTATATTCCGGGTCAGAGTGGTAGTGTTTACTATGGCCCCCTGTAATAGTAACTCGCGCAGCAATCTATTTGTAACTGTCGTCAACTTGTGTGCGTGCGGACGGCGTATCGGGTGTTTCACTAAGCTCGGCCTGCGGAGGGTATGGACGGCGTCAGAGAGTGTGCGTATACCGTCTTTCAAGTTAAACCGGTACTTATTATTTATTTTATGTGATACGTATTCATCGACGATACCCACCCCCTATACCCCAGAGGGTCCGTACTGATGAATATAAATATGTTTCCCTGTCAAAATAAACCAAAACATTTCACTTACAAAAAGTATAGCAATGTGAGGGTATTACCTACCGAGCCATGGGGGTAAAAGATCGATCGATTACCCAGCCCAGGGGAATCCTTATAACACGTCCCCCCCCTCTAGACTGCGGGATACTTGGTACGTCGGTACCGTATATAGCCGTACGTTGACCTACCCGCTTCTTTTCAATACCTGGGGAACCAGGGAGACGCGTTGTTACAATATTTAGGTCCTATTTACTACTACTATGATCCTCCGTAATACATAGTGTACTATGTTCCCACGCAATAGCACAGCATATCACAAGGTGGTATAGTACGGTAGAGACATATGTAGTAATGGACTCAAAAGGTCTTAATATCCCCGTATAGTTACACACCATATTTTGGTTCGGACTACTCGTACGCGTATGTACTATGATGTGATTCCCCCGTCCGTACCTCATCCGAAGAGAGAGCGCTAAGAAGGTCTTGCTTGTTGGCGAAAATGAGCACGGGGATGCCCCCCAGCTTCTCCTCCTCAAGAAGCTGCCCCAATTCCACCCCCGTCTATGCGTAGAGCGACAATAATAAAGCGATGGGGGAGGGAGGGGGAGCAGAGGAGGGGCGGGGGGGAGGGTCAGAGGAGGGGTGAGGGGGGGGGGTGAACTCGTGTTGTGCATGGCCGTAGTCGTATGACCATAGACCCCTGCATCCCTACAATGCCGGGACGGAGCACGTTGAGTTTTCACCAACCAGGGGGGCACCACAAACTTCGTGCATTGCTTTCCTTTGCGTTTTGGGGGTTTCCCCTGGTTTTATTATTATGAGGAATGTTTCTGAGTGATCAACGTTGAAGCTACTGTAGTCCAATATGCTACTACTGTAGTCCAATATCATGTTGTAGCCCAATAGTCTACTGTAGTCCAATAGGCTACTGTAGTCCAATAGGCTACTGTAGTCCAATAGTCTACTACTGTAGTCCAATAGTCTACTGTAGTCCAATAGGTTTCCTTGCTTGGTTTCCCTTGTTTTGTTTTTTTCGAGGAGGTGCGTATGGGTGGTGAACGGTGAAGCTCTTTCATCGCTATCCGATTAACGGGTTGTTGGCAAGGATGTACTGTAATCTCCCGTTAAGCCGATCGAGTAAAAGAGTCTGCTCTCAGGCAGACTCCCCCCCCCCAGCCAGGTCACTTCTCATTCTCCCCTTGGTCATCCAGGCTTTTGCCTCTCACCTAGTCTAGAGGTTGATAATAACAAGAGGTCTTTCCATATCGAAGAAGAAGCTCGCTTTCAAGCTCAAGCAACGAACAAGCGTATCTCCATTCCCTTCTATCATCGTCTCTACTCGGTCCTCACTTCACACTGTGCACACTGTTTGGATAGCAAACGCAATACTCGAAGCAATCTCCCACTAAACACAACTTCGGGGCTATTATACGCACGTCATACACGCTGGTATTATATGAAAAGCACACTACTCTGCCCGAAAATACATAAGTAGACCGTTTTGGACAGTAATGTTGAAGCGCACCCAAACCTTTCTCAAGTTTTCTGGACAAAGCGCAGTGGTATATTGTATATTCCAAAGGTATCGCCCCCTAGGGATGCGAGGATCTATGGCCATACAGCTACATCCATGCATGAATATCGGGTACCCCCCCCCCCCGAAACGCCCACATACCGTATAACACTTAATATGGAATAGCCCCTCGGAAAAAAATGTCAGCTGGTTTTGTCGACAACGGATATAAATAGCAATAGAGTGTTAGAGTGTAACTGCCAAGCGATGATGCGTCGACGGAAAAATCTCGACGAGTTTTTTCCACAGGTACGGCCGTTTTCGTCTCGTGCGCCATTCTTATTTCGGAGAAAATAGCCTTCGGAAATTCGTCCCAGGGTGTGTGTGGTGTCTTGATTACAGTATATTTGGTCTTATTATCTTGAGTGCAGTATATACGGTAATATTATATTGATTACAGTATAAACGGTAATATTATATTGATTACAGTATATACGGTAAGATGATATTTAATACCGTATATACGGGAATAATGGTATTGACTTCAGTATATACGGTCTAGTTATCTTGATTACAATATATACGGTCACATTATCTTGATTACAGCATGTACGGTCTTATTATCTTGATTACAGTGCATACGGTCTTATCATATTGACTACAGTATACCAGGTACCAGGTATGTATACGGTATTATCGCGCTTTGCGTCTCACCTCGTCCATGCGCCGCCTGTCCGCACTGTCGATAACGTAAATGAGTGCGTCGGTCTGGTCGAAATAGTTACGCCAGTACGGCCGAATCGACTTCTGCCCTCCGATATCCCAAACGTTCAGCTTGAAGTCCTCGTGCATGAGGCTCTTGATGTTGAAGCCCTGGAAAGGAGGCGTGAAGAGGGGGGGAGAGGGGAGGGGGGCACGACGATAAGTTTAGTTAGCTCATGTGAACGGTGAAACACTCTGCTGCGCGAGGGAAGCACGTACGTGTTGTCGTGGTCGACGATTTATTTATCCTTCTCCTCTGACAAACAACCGAACCCTCTCCTCTCCTTCTCCTCTGTCAGGGCTGACAGACAAGTAGTAACTGCAGGCGCTCTCCGAAATACACGCCATACGGCCATTCTCTGGTTTATCATACCAATCTGTCCCTAATATGTTGCTGTTGTTATTGTTGTTGTTGTTGTTGTTGTTACTGTTGCTGTTATGATTGGTGTTCTCGCACTTACTCATCGCTCCAATAATTCTAGAGGGGAAGGAAAAAAAGCAAGGCAGGAAAATAACATGCAACAGGTACCTTGGTATCATTAAATAACCCGAAGGAAATAATCGCGCTGGGCACAACTAAACGGGAAAAGGAAATGTGAATCAAAGATATGCCGAACGAAGTACCTGGTATGTGTACAAGCACGCAACAGAACCGAATAAACTGAGAGCTCACGAAAAATTGGCTCGATTCATTTTGAGGCTTCATCAGAGAGACGGAGGGAAAACCTGCTGAACCTTAAGTGACGATTTCAACGGAAACGCCTCCGAAAATGTTGGGAATCTCCCTTTCCCGCAGATCCGCTCCTCTCCCGGGGAGCGAGCGACCTGTCCCCGGGAGGGTGCCTTTTGCCACGCTCCCCGCTCGCCGAGCTGGGTAGCGTCGCCCTTTCTTTCGGCGGGGACACCGGGGACTGCTGCGTTGGGCGGGCGTGGCACCGTCGTGCGGTCGCGGGGGGGCCGGTGGCGCTCGGTAGAGCCAGTGCCCCGTGGGGCATACTAAACATAATAACTTTTGAAGATGCAAAACGACGTCATGACTACTACTACTACTACTACTACTACTACTACTACTACTACTACTACTACTACTACTACTACTACTGAGCAGCATTAACTTAAACCCCTCTGTGTTAAGGTATTAAGCCCTTTGGGCTACTATGCATACAGTAGTAAAAGGCAAACCAATTAGCTGCTCAATCTAAGCCTTATAACACTGACCGCTTGTAACAGACATTCATAAAACCACTATGTCCCTGCATATAAGAACCACTTTTATGAAAAATTAATTATACAAAAGGTCTTTATATTTAGGGCCATTACTCGTACGTACGTAGTGGTCAGGATTTCAGCACCGTCCGCACCGAAGCGGCCCGAGCTCTGCGGGGAGAGGGTGTGTATCCGAACTGCAATGCAAGGAGCTGAAGGAGCTGTTTCACACGCGGTGGTACTCGAATATACATGCTGCGGCACGCTCTTCCCAGTTTCGTCGTTTTTGATGAGATCGCTCGCACTCATCGCTTGGCTCATAGCTAAACTTGGGATATGAACATGTATGTATACTTCGTATATATATGTTCTATATTTCTTCTTCCCATTTATGATCGGCGCCCTTCTTTTCCCTCTCTCCACCCGGAGTCACGCAGTAGGTTAGTATCCCCCCCCCCCACTCGTACGGTTCGTGCCTTGCAGTTTGATCGCGAAAATAATACTGCGGCCCTTTCTTGTACGAGGATGTTCACGTTGTTTAAAAAATATATTTATTTTCGCGTTTTTATTGCATTTGCCATCCGACAATGTGCACAGCATGAAAAAGCTTCAACGTTGATCAATCATAAACACCCCCCCCCCCCTCAAAAGAAGAAAACCAAAACAAGAAGGAAATATATACGTACGTACACGAAGTATATGACTAACTACCGTCTATAGAAGATGGTTTAGGACACAGCCTGGCTCACAAGATGACTGTTACCGGGGACTATAGTAAACACTAGTAAATAGGACCAAATATCGTTAGCAAAAATAGTTAAATATATAGGGTTTTGTGTATCCCGTAGGTTCTATTTACTATGGTCTCCCGTGATAGCGTCTGTGGCCCAAACTACAGTAAGTATTTCTTACGTGCGGCTGGGTGTTTCGTACCGCTGTGTGCTGTGTGCTGTGTGCTGTGTGTGTTGCATTTTTCCGTCGGTGAATTGTGAGGGTATTACCTGCTGAGCTATAGGGGTAAAACATCGATCGATTACCCAGCCCAGGGTAATCCTTATAACAGAATGGCGTGAAGTGAGACTACCATCAATTCCACAGCTTAGTGGCAATGTTGATCCAAAAGAGCTACCAGGTACGTCTTGCCGTGAGTATGTCGCATGCCGGCAAACCAAATGCTCTGTGAGTATTTTCCTTCAAACACGGCGATGTCTATCGACTTTGAAACCCTGTCTATTCCCAAGAGTCCCGGAGCCGTGCTGCACAGGAGGCGAAAAGGGAAGGGAAAATATGCATACTTCATTTCTACACCTGATATGAGTTTTACAGCATCATCCACTCCAAGCCAAACGCGAGCTGCTATATACGAAGTAGGTTACGAGTACGGGGATTCTGATTTTTATGTGGGACTCCAGTACAAGGGATACTCCTCGGACAGATGGTATAGATAATTCCCACTTCAGTATCTAGATTTTTCATGGCAGAAATATTCCTGATCTGTGTGATCTGTATGATCTGTATGATCTGTATGATCTGTATGATCTAGCTCATGTTGCTGGGTGAGAGGCGTTTACCCTGTATGATCTAAGACATGTTCTCTGGTGGGTTGGATCTACACTTCTTCATATTGTCTGTCACATCTCCGGGGGGCGCATGACTCATTTTTTTTCCTTTGCTGGCTTGTTTTTTTTTTCGCATTTCGTTTCTTCTTCTTGTTTTTTCCTTGTTTTTCCTTGGTTTTGTGTTTCTCTCTTTCACGGACGCACCTGGATTGCTTACAGGGTAGGTCGTGCCTGTCGTATACTGCATTGCACTGCTGTCTGCTCTGCTTACTGCATTGCTACGAAGTATCTCTGCTCTGTCGTAGTTTTGTGACCACATAACTTGAATCTCTCTAGGATGAAGAATCGGCACGGACACTGGGTGTGCTGGATGTCGACCGGTAGAAAGGACGGTTTAATGTGAAGAACAGACACAATGCTTACAGATCCTGCACAATATAGCATAACGGCCGGTTAGGTTCTAAATGATCTAGATGATATATCTGTAGATGCTGTGTAGGATCTGTAGATGATCTGTCCATCGTGTGAATGTAATTAAAGACCTGCGTGTACGTAGCATTAACTCTTCTCGGATATATGCTGGACGCTCATACAACAAGGCCACGCTTCCCAAGTGTTTTACCGGCATGCAATGCATACGAGTACAAGGCTCCCAAGGGCCCTCACGGTTCGTGTGAATAACTACACACAGTAAACACGCATGTAAATACTACTACGAGCATATACAGGTGTGGCAACACTAATTGAAGAAGACGAAGTAAAATACGAGGCAAAACGTATCCTCCCTACGGGTGGGCTGTGCATGACGGGAACGGTGTAATATGTATGAAGGCGTCGGTTTCACGGTGAACACAATGGAACCTTTTTATTTTAGAGTTTTCGACAAGGTTAAGGTTTTTATCAACCGCCGACAGGTTAGGGTGGCCAAAAACTGGCGATCTTCGTCAACGGATCTCGTTGTTGATTGTGGCTACACGGGACATTGTGGTATCTCTGGGCGTGCTTTTTTTCGAAGTGTTCGTACTGCTGTAAGCATCTCAGATATCCGCAACTTCGAACGCGGGCCATGAAATGGAGATACCTCTAGCAAATCAACGCGTAAATAGGTTGTTTGTGGAAAATATCCCGACCGATTCATGTACGACCTACAGTAACATAAGCAAACACACATACATTCGGGGAGGCAGAGAACTTTCGTCTTGGAAAACTGCACAGGCATGTCTACATTTGGGGGACGCCACCCTACCCGAAGCGAGGATTTCAAACCAACCGAGAGGAAACCGCTGTAGTAGTGCAGTAGCGTGTCGTTTGCTTCGGTCTACTCGAGCGCCCCCCGTGCTACGGACGTGAGTGACACGCCGACAGCTCCCTCCTAATTGCAACTGGAGTATACCAGTATACGGTACAGGTGGTAGACGATCTATGCGCCGCCGAGTTGGCCGAACCACTGTGCGTGCCGCCTTTCAAAAGGCGGTGCATTTTCAGGAATGTCTACCGTGTGTACCTGGTATAGTACAGTAGTATCAGTGCTGGGGCGCACAAGGGAGAGGCGCACACTCGTGCGATAAAGAGCGATCGCTTACTACGTAGCGAGAGGCTGCACCGTAGCCGTTGGTGTGACCGCACACAGCCGTAGTTTGAAGCGCGTCGGCCTCTACACAGCGGAGCACGTACGAACAGTACCCGTGCGTGGTGTATAGAGCACCGCAGATGAACAAGGGTCCGCTCAATTCGTGGTATGGACGCCGTCTGTTTCAAGTCCACTATCGTTACCGTATCGTACATCACGTCGTGTGGCGACCGGTCCACAGCTGGGTGTCCAGCCTCTCCCTGATAGAGACAGCAGGACCCCCCCCCCTCGACTAACTGCGTCCTCGACGGGGATCTAAGGTACATTATTTTAGGGCAGCGGCCAAAAAAAGGTATACCTCGTCCATTTGCGTCCAAAATCAGGTACATACTTAAAACCAAGTCAAAAATGCACTCCACGTGCGCTGCCATTGGCCCAAAACTCGTTGTACCGGTTTTTGCCTCTTCAAAACCCAGGTATACCTGATTTTGTCTACTCTGCTTGACTTTCACCTTTTTTTTGTCGTTTTTAAGTCAATCAGAGGCCCTTCATAGTTCCACCCTATGCCCCCTATACAAATGCCGACGTGCGCGGAGACCCCCTTCTCCCTTCGCACCTCGCACTACACGCCACTCGAGCGACACACACACATATCTGCCTGCACACCTCCGCCGAAATAATACGAGATAGAAGGCTCCCCTTCGGGATTGTGGTTGACTTGGAATACCAGGGGTGTCACAAAAGTTGAGAAGGGAGAATACAGCAGCAGGCGTTCGTTCCTCGTACTATTAACCGCAGCTACTCGTATACGTAGCCACCGGGCGAGCACGAAGAGCATGAAAAAACTCTACTTTGCATTGCAAGGAACGGCAGGTTCGTGGGGTGCGTTTTCAACTTGATTTTAGTATGTACCTGTTTTTGGCCCCGAACGGACCAGGTGTACCTGTTTTTGGCCGCTGCCCATTATTTTACTTTTGCGTGGTACGTGTCGCGACACGTGTCGCGACATGCCGCGACACGCCACAGACGCTGCCGCGGCACGTCGCGGCATGTCGCAGGGAGTGTCGCGGCGAGTGTCGCCAACCCTAACCCTATCCCTAACCCTACTCCTACGTGTCACGGCATGTCGCGAAATGCCCTAACCCTATCCCTAACCCTAATCCTACGTGTCGCGGCATGCCGCGAAATGCCGCGGCACGTGTCGCGACATGCCGCGACATGAACCACGAAAAAGTCAAATAATGAAGATCCGTGGATCTCATGCGTGCTAATCCACGCACTTATCACGTGTACGTGGGTGTTGACGCACTTATCATACGTATGTACGCGGGGGTTAACGCACTCAAGAGCCCTTCTCCCGGCAGCAGCATGGCGTTTATTGTATGACACGTACAGAGTACGAGTACGAATAAACTCATATCATAGAGGCTAGTATCTTGAAGCGCAAACAATATTGTAGTCAAATTACTGCTGTGCAGCAGTGAGTACGAGTACATACCTGGCATAGCGATAGAGTAGGGAGGACAGAAGTACGGCGAAAACACACTTCAGTAGTACGCATGGGCTTCCGGCCTCATTTGTCGCATTGTCAAGCTGAGAGGCGCTCATCACTATTATTAGTAGACGCAATCGCAAACTACTCATACGAGTGCCTGGGAAGAACGAAGAGATAGATGACTCTGCATGTGCTGGGTGCTTTGCTTGAACTATGCGAAGTTGCTCGTAAAAATATGGTACCAGGTACCGGGTACCAGAAGGGTACTTCGCTCCATAGATCATCATACTACAGCAGTAGCACCTGCTGCATATCATACCTGGTACGTTTCCCTCGTACGGCGTATCCAAGGAGTATACGTACAACTGTACCCCCGGGCGTTCAAGTGTGAGCACGGAAAAACTCAATAGTCAACTTGGTTATGGAACGGACGCAAGCTACGGTAACTGTAACCACTGCTGTACATGCCCTCAAAGTAAGGCTTTTGTCTGGATGTCACACCTGGGTGGGCATGATGTGAGTGATATCCTCCTCCGAGAGCTTCTTGAGGATGGTGGTTTTGCCAGCGTTGTCCAACCCCAGCACCAAGATACGAGCTTCTTGGTCGCTTCTCTTTAGCTTGCGCAGCAATGTCAAGAGCCCCATTCTGCTGACTTGTCGCCTCCGGCTCTCAAAACGGCGTGTAGCTAGTTGTGCGAGGGAGAGACGGCCGTCTCCTGGTCTCTTTTCTCTGGTCGGGTTCAACAGAGAAGAGTGATGCTTTCCTCCTCGTACCCTCTTGCTCTCACGGCACCGCACCGAACCTGTTGTTGATCTCTCCCCGAAGGATTCGTTTGGTTGCCTTTATGCGGTGTGCAAAGCAGCGGACGACGAGGGAATATCCCACGCCCGAATGAACTCTCGACCGTGTAGGAGGGTGACGCTGGGCCGCTCTCTCGCTTTTGCCCCTTGCCTCTCTGGTAGAGTTCCTGGCGTCCTGTCTCTCGTTCGGTATGGGTTCTGGTTCGGCGTGTGGCCGGGTACAGGCAGCACGGTAGACGGTAAAACAAGCGCAGCCGTTTCGCAATCATAATAACGCCGCTAATTGGTCATGACAACCCCGCCCATCGCTTATTGGTCAACTTATTCAGGTGCGTGATCCGGCACCGGAGAGAGGGAGGTACGTAGTTGTTGAGTGACCACAACAGACATCTCGGCACTGCTTGAGCAGCCGGCGCGCCTCGGGCTGCACGGGAAAGCCGCCAGGTCTCTATGGACAGGATCGACATCAGGCTCCACGCTCTCTGCTTGCTCTTCTTGCCCCGATGACCGGTCGGAACTTCTCTGCTCTCTGAGAACTTCCCTCTCTGTGCACAGACGAGTACCAGTACCACCGCATCGCGGTCGCGACATGCCACGGAGGCGCGGTAGGCCCGTAGCTGGTGATGCTGCTGGGGGACCACCCGGAGGGAGAAGACCTGGTGCCGCCGCTGATCACCATTTCGACGCGGGCCCTCCTCCCGCGCATCCCTCGATGGGGGAAGGCTGGCATTCAAATGGAGCAATATTTGTCGGGCCTGTCAGCACTGTTGTGGGCCCAGGAGGCGCTCCATGGTTCGGGGCCCAGGCACAGCCAGGTATGGTGATGGCGGGGGGTGGGGTACCGGTGTACCTCAACGAGTACCAGCCCGCGTCGGCGGCCGTGTTCGACCCACAAGCTTACGGGGCGGACGTCTTTCCCTATAGGGGACCCGGCGCGAATTTCACCGGGGAGGTTGGGTTTTCGACGGGGTTTCCGTCCGATTTTCCCGCCGAAGGCGCTGCTGGCCGGGGCAGGGACCTCTACTCCCCGCAGAGTGCCGTCCCTATGGTCTCCAACTACCTCATGTACCCCTCGCTGGCCGAGCAGGAGCAAGCCAGCATTCTGTCGCCGGAGTATTATCCGGGCCCGGCTAGGCCCCAAGGCAACGGTCCTGTCGACACCTGGCGGGGCAATCAGCCGAGCGCCTCGCAGCTGCAGCGGCCGCCGCCGCCGCCGGGCGCCGCCGACCCTGATGTCCAACAGAATGGGCCTTCCCAACTCACCAAAAAGGGGAAAAAGCGGGCCCGGAGAGAAGCTGCAGCAAGAGCAGCAGATGCTGCTGCTGCCGCTGAGGAGGAGGAAGCTCTGAATTCCGGAAACGCAGGCGTTTTTTTATCCGGCAGGCAGGGACAGCATAGCGAGCAGAGCGAGCAGAGCACGCGGAGCGAACAGAGCATGCGGAGCGAGCAGAGCATGCGGAGCCTGCAGGCCCTGCAGGCCCACAGAACCCAGCGGAACTCAGCAGACTCGGGCGTATTAGACGGTGGCGTTGGTGGCCGGCTTCGCGGTAGACGATCTGAGGCTTGGGGGTACCGAGATGAGGATACGATTGCCTTGCGAGCTCCCGACGGTTGGAACAACGGGCGCCCGCCGAATGCTGCGCCGTCTGGAAGGGAGGGTAGAAGGCGCGGCGGCGGCGGCGGCGGCGGCGGAGGCGCTGCCGCTTCATCCGAAGTTGAAGACGGGATGGAGCAGTCGAGATTTTGGTACGACGAACGTAACGCGCCACCAGGTCAGGAACAGGGCTTCGGAGAGCAAGGCGAAGGAGACGGGGGAGGGGGGGGGGCAGGACAACGACACGAGGTGGGGGGGGAAGGGAGGAGGGGGGAGGGAGGGGGGGTGGGGAGAAGGAGGAGGAGGCGGAGCGGGGGGAGAGGGGGAAGGGGGGGGGGGTACGGATACGGATACGGAGGGGAGATAATAGCGAAGGCCGGGCTCCTCCCTCGCACCATCTGCTCAGGCCGCGGAAGAGGGGGAGCTGCCGGAGCCGCAGTCCCTCACCTCGCGCAAGGGGCGCCGCCGGCGACGGCTGTCAGCCGAAGAAGCCGAAGCACCGGCACTGGTTTCGTCACCCGGGCGCGGCGCCCAAGACGACGTACGCGAAGAAAAAGACGGAGATTTGCGGAGGGCAGGGACGGCCCGAGGCTCGGGGAGACAGGCGCTCCAGTAGGCTCTGTCGGCGATGTGGCTGGCCGGTGGGGGGGGGGGGTGAGGGTGGTAGGGGGTGGGAGTGGTGGCTGAGTTTCCGTCTGCTGCCTTTCTTCTTCGATGGGGCGGATGGGGATGGGGTTGGGGGGGGGAGTGGCGAATCGGGGGTGGGGGCGGGTTGGGGGTGAGGGTGGGGGGATAGTAGGGGTGGGAGTGGTGTTGAGTTTCCTATGGCTCCTTTCCGTCGTGCGTCGGAGGCTGAATCTTGGCAGGCCCCCCCAGAGGGCGAATCTTGGCAGGCGCCCCCGGAGGGAGAATATTGGCAGGCGCCCCAGGAGGCCGAATCGTGGCAGGGGCCGTCTGCCGCTGCCACTTGGCTCGATCAACATTATCCACGTTCGCAGGAGCTTGCACCGCCGCCGCCGCCGGCGACGGCTGACGGATGGCAGCAGCCCGAGTGGTGGGCTCCGGGGGGCCTGCAGCCTGAAAACGGCACTGGTGCTGATTTTGGTGTGCAGCGACAGCAACAACACCAACACCAGCAGGAGCAACAGCAGGGGGAGCAGGAGCAACAGGAGCAGCAGCAGCAACAGCAGCAGCAGCAGCAGCAGCAGCAGCAGCAGCAGCAGCAGGAGCTTCAGCAGCAGCAGCAGGAGCTTCAGCAGCAGCAGCAGGAGCTTCCGCGGCAGCAGGAGCTTCAGCAGCAGCAGGAGCTTCAGCAGCAGCAGGAGCTTCAGCAGCAGCAGGAGCTTCAGCAGCAGCAGGAGCTTCAGCAGCAGCAGCAGCAGCAATATCAGCAACAACAGCAGCAGCAGCAGGAGCAGCAACGATATCAACAGCAGGAGCAGCAACAACAAGACCACGAACAACCTCAGCAGCAGCAACAGCAACGCGAGCAGCCACGGGTTACCCCCTGGTCCCTCACGGCACAGGTGGCGGCGGTTGTGGCCTCGGCTGCTGCCGCTTCTGCTGCTGCTGCCGCTACTGCTCCAAACCCTGACCCTACGCCTGCTCCTACTCCTGGTCCTGCGCTATTCCATGCGCCGCAGAACCTTGCCGAGTACCGCGAGGCTAGCTCAGCCGGAAGGCCGGAAAATGGGCTTGTACAACCGCTGCCACTACCACCCTCGCCGTCTGTAGAACCGTACGATCGTCCCGCGACGGTTCCAGGGCCCGTATTGGCGTCACCATCGATCACGGAGAGGCGTTACGAGTCGGAGGGGCTCTTGCAACAGCCGACGGCGCCGGCAGCGTTTGGGGAGGCTCCGGTGGCCCCGGGGGCTCCGGACACGCCTGCGTCGTTGGTAGCGACGGCGGCAGCAGCGCCGGCGGCGGTGGCGGCGTCGGCGGCGGTGCAGGCGACCTCGGAGACTAGCGTCGGCGTCAAGCGTAAGGGTGGGTTGAGGGCGAGTGGACAAACCTCCTGGCGATCGACCTCGATCTTATTCCCGCGGGCGGCCCCGCGACCCCCGCGGGGATTAAACCGAGAGCAACCCGCGCGAGCCGTCGCCGTTGCCGCGGCACCGACACCGGCACCTGCAAGGGTCTCTGCGCAGACGGCCCCCGCCATTGCCGCGCCGGGAAGTTCGACGCCCAGCTACCAGGCGCCGCCGAACGCGTCTGGCCCTGGCGCTCCGGAAGAAGCGGCGACTGCTGCTGCTGCTGCTTCTGCTGCGACTGCTGTTGCTCTATTTACTGCTGCTAACGCTGCGACTCTCCCTCCGCTGCCGGTTCCTGTGCCGCCTCGGCAGCAAGAGGCGTTGCCGCCGTCGTCGTCGGACAGCAGTGCCGCAAACGGTGTTGTAGCACCGGCGGCGACCAACGACATCGCCGCCGCCGCTGCCGCCACAGCCGCCGCCGCCGCTACCGATGTCGCCGCCGTCGCGGACGCTGCGGCCGCTGCTGCCGCTATTCGAGCTTGTAATCGGGCGGGGGCGGGGGAGGCGGAGAAGAAGAGAGCGGCTCTCAGGAACTGGCGCTCTGCGTCGCACGACCACGCGCTTGTGCTCGTCGGCGCGGCGAGGCTGCCTCGCAAGATGTTGGCGAAGACCATGAAGATGCCGGGGGCGTGTTGGGTGGACCGGCACGAGCTGAGGGACCTGTGCAGTTTGCCGCTGGAAGTGAAGCCGGCGCTGGCCAGGTCTCTCGCCGCGCAGATGCCTCCGTGCGCGTCTTGCGATGATAACGAGGCAGGGCGGGGTGAGTTGGAGGAAGGGGTGTTAACTCTGTTGTTTTTGGTGATGGTGTTGTTGGTGGTGCTGGTGTTGGTTTTGGTGATTTTGGTGTTGGTGCTGGTGTCCTTGTTGTCGTTTTTTGTTCTTGTTATTGTTGTTGCTGTCGCTGGCGCCGCTGCGCTGCGTGTGCATTGTGCGAGGTTATGCTGGACGATAATAGCCACAAGCACCATTCTCTTTGTCGGTGTTTTGTTCCAAACTGCGGTACGTGGTCGGTCTCATTTTGTACGGCAAGTTGGTTGGAATGCTCGCATTTGAGGTTGCGTTTGACGATTCCCTTTTGTGCTGCCCTATGTTTGTTTAAGCATCTACCGGTAAGTATCGCCGATTGAAAAAAAAATGTCGCAACCACCTTGGAATCGAACCAGCACAGTAATTACGGGGCTGGGCGCCATAGTATATAGCTGACGGGGTGACAGATCGAATTCATACGCTATTGGTCTGGGAGCATCCGTATAGACCTCTCTGAACTAGAAAGACTCCCTACGCCCCACTCCGTCAACGTATGCCAGCGTCATCGTGCGAAACAGACCAAAAACAAGCCTCCTAGGTTAGAAAATAGCTCACACACCGCCTACATCCCTTCCTGCCGCCATCCCGCCTCGTTTTCCGTTTGCTCGCTTTGCAGACTTGGTGGTGCTGATGACGTTCGAGTGCGCCCTGGACAAACTAGCGGCGGTGGCTTTCCTCTCAAAGCTGTGCGTGGACACGTCCGACTTCGACGAGTCGTCACGGCTTCAAGTGGAGCTCGCGCTACCGCAGCCTGCTCCGCCACCGCCGCCGCCGCTGCCGCCGCCGCTGCCACCATCGCCGCCGCGAGAGGTTCCGCCGCCCCCGCCGCGAGAGCCGCCGGCAGATGTAACGGTAGATGTAGCTCCGAACGACCCGTTGCGATCGGCGCTCCCTTCGACTGGAGCCGAGGCGAAGGTTGCGGTGAACGGGAAGCTGTCTGCCGCTGTCGATGTCGATGTCGCTGTCGCTGCCGCTGCCGCGGCTTCCGCTGAAAAAGACGCGCCATCTGAGGTTCCTCCCGCATTGACCCCCGCGATGGCCGCGAGGAACAGAGCGCTCAAGGCCCTCCAGGCGGAGAGGCTCCTTTCGGTGGAGACAGCAAAAGCGCGAGCCGCCAAGGCTAATGGTAAGACTAAGACTAAGACTAAGGTGGGGACGGCGGTAACGGTGGGTTCCGCGCAGTCGAAGTCGGCGAAGTCGACGAGTACGCCAGCCAAGAAGAAGGAAACTGGAGCTAGCGCCAAGGTGGGGTCGTCATCCCGCCGAGCTTCGTCTGGTGGAGCCAACTCCAACTCGCCGCTGAGAGACCCCCGGGTGTCGGGGAAGGCCAAGGCAGTGCCGCAAGCTCGGGGTGTCGGCGGCAACGGTGACGGAAGCGGCGGCGGTCGCGGCGGTCGCGGTAGCGATGGCGAGCAGGCGAAAACGCGGAGTAAGCCGTCTCGCAAGGCGTCGCCGCCGCCGCCGCCGCGCCCGCAGGTGGCAGTGGCTCAGGCGTCCAAGTCCAAAGCTCCGTCCCAGCCTTCGCCGCCCGCTGACGCCCACACCAAGAGTTCCTCGGCAACCTCCCGTGCGACTCCAACGGACGAGACTGCCGCTGCCGCTGCCGCCGCTGTCGCCGCCGCCTCCGCCGCCGCCGCTACCCCCGCCGCTGTCGGAGCTACGGCCAAGGTTGCCGCTACCGCCTCTGCTGCCGAGGGTGCTAAGGTCGCTACTGTCGCCGGAGATAAGATTCGTCGGGTCGTCGGCGTGTTGCCGGCGCGCACGGTGTCGCCCGTCCCATCGGCGAGGCGGACGCCGTCGCCCGTGCCGACGCCGCGAGGGGCGTCCTCGACGGCCGCTAGCAATGGCACGGGAGCCGCGGCTTCGGCGGCGTTTGCTGTACCGAAAATAGCCCCGGAACCTCGTAATCTGTCACCCACCCGCCGCGGCGCCCACTCGCCCACCCGTCAGGGCGCAAACCTGTACGGGAGGCCGTTGCGCGGGAGCAGCAGCGGCAGCAGTAGCAGTGGCGTAGGGGGCGCAGGCGGCCTTCCGGCGGAGAGAGCGTTGCCGCCGTTGAAGGCGGCGGGCAAGCGGCTGGTGGTGATGATGCCGTCCGGGCCCGCAGACCCTACTGTTCGGCCGTGGCCTTACCGCTTCAGGGGCGACTACTTCCAGCTGCTCCAGCGTGACCCCTGGATGGGGGGCCCGCTGATGTGCGACCCTTCCAAGAACGCGAGCTATGTCGGGGTCATGCCGCCGATGGAGGTGGTGCTTGAGGGGCTCCGCGAGGAGCAGCCGCAGCAGGAGCAGCTGGAGCTGGAAGCAGCTGCGGCGGAGGCTGATGTCACGCCCGCCGCCGCCGCCGCTGACTCTCCTCCTTTTGCCGCGGCCGATTGTCCCCCCTCCGCCGCCTCCGATTCTCCCCCCTCCGTTTCGGCTGATATCCTTCCCCCCGTCGCGGCCACGGACGCAGCCTCCGTCGCCGCTGTTGCTGCCGCTGCCGCTGCTGCCCCCGCTCCTGCCATCGTGGGTGGGGGGGGTGTTGTTGACGTCTCTGCGAGCAAGCCTTGCGTGAGCAACGAGGCGGGTACGGCCGGATCCGGTGGTGGTTCGGCCGGCCCGAAAGCGCTCGCTCCGATTGGCGAAGCAGCTGCGGCCGCGGCCACCTCGGCCGGGGAGGCGCAAAAGGATGCGCCTGGCGCTGCTGGGGTCATCGCTGGTGTTGCCCCTGGTGCGCTTGTCTCGCGTGAGCTTGTCGCTCGTGATCAACTTGTCGCCGGCGTGCCGCCGCCAACAGCGATAGCTTCATCGACGGCAGCGGCCTCGCCGCCATCAGGAACGTCGGGGTCTCGGGATTTGGTCTTAACCGGGACGGCGGCTTTCGGCGGGGGAGCAAGTGCGCCGCGCTTGGAAGCCGTGGAAGGTTTTGCGCCAGAACTCGCTATCTCCGGGGCGGAGAGCGTTACGCTGGGTGGGGTGGGGAGTCCGGTTGGGGGGTTGCGCGACGCGCGGATTCGGGAGGCGGAAGAAGAGTTGAAGACGCTCCGAGAGATCAAGATCCCCAGGTTTGTGAGGCATTGGATGAGCGTCGTCATTGTTGTTAACGTTGTTGTTGTTGTTGTTGTTGTTGGCGGCGGCGGCGGCGGCGGCGGCGGCGGCGGCGGCCGCGGCCGCGGTGACTGCTCGTGGGTTTTGGCTGTTTTTCGGCGTGATTTGGTGCTTTGCGCGCTGCGTCTCTCGTTCCCGTGTTTTTTTTCTGCTGCTATTTGTAGGAGTGTCGAGCGCTTAAGATTTTTCGGTAGGGTGGGCGGTTTGAGCATGTCCCGTGGCTGTTTACTACGATTTTGCGTCCTGCTTTGGTTTTTCCTTGCTGATTCGGTAACGTTTAGCCCTAAATATTTTCTCATGTTTCGAGGGAGGGTAGTACCTGTGCTGCTGTGGCCCCAGCGTAAATGTGGCAAGAGTGTAAGCATGTTCATGTTTTCGGCCTCTTTCCCCGGTTCTGCTGCTACAGCAGGCCGCTGTAGGCTCTATTATATGACAGCACACGTACGTGTGTTGCCCTTACGAGCACTGTTGTAAATATGTCGAACAGCGTAGCGCAGTGCGGTGCTTTGCAGTGCCGTAGACTTCCATGCCATGCCAGCGCGCTGTCCTCGATGCACGCGTATTCCAAGCACGTTGAGAGCGCAGCGGTAGCGGTCCCCTTCGATCCCCCCTCCCTCCCCTCGCCCCCCCCCCCCCCCCCCCCCCCCCCCCCCCCCCCCCCCCCCCCCCCCCCCCCCCCCCCCCCCCCCTGAAAGCTTTGGCTGACGTCTCGCAGCAGCGGCGAAAGCTGGAAGCGACTGCAGCATCCCTCATGGCCAAGAGCGCCGCCGCCAGCGCCCGCTTGGCTCAAGACTCACGCGACGCTGCCGCCGCGCTGATGGGCGAGCTGCGAGCGAGACGAGAAGCCTCATCCCCAAGACGACACCATCTCCGGGTCGGCGGTGTCGCCAAAGGTGGGGCGATCGGGGGAGCCGGTCCCGGAAAGCGGGGTGCCCTCGAGGGGTCGTCTCTGTCGACGCCCGATGCGCTGGCGGGCCCCGGTGCGTTGACGAGCGCTGGGTCCGCTACCGCCGCCGCCACCACCACCGCCACCACCGCCGCTGCTGCCGCTGTGGCTTCACCGACAGGGGTGACCCGAAGACCAGGGGCGGGGGGAGCATCGTTAGCCGTGGCGCGTGGCGCGTCTGTTGCAGAGGCGCCGGAACGCGCGGCGTCCGGGTTTGGTGCTGGGGCGGGGTCGCGGGGGGAGCCGCAGCCGGCACCGTTAGGGGAGCCGCTGGCGCGCGAGGCGGGGGGGGCGGAGGTGGCGACGAGCCGAGATCCCAGATTAGCTCGTGCGGCGCGACGAGCTTCCCGCGGAGGGGCTACCTAGAGGTGTCCAGAGGAGTGTTGGCGTCGACCGCAGTAGTGGTTTTCGGGTAGTTTTTCGGTTGCCTTGACTGCTGTGTTGTTTTCGTCGTCACCGTTGCCCTTGCGTTGCCTATCGAAGGTGCATGCAGCCCCCCCCCCTCCTCCCCTCCCGCTCTCCCCCGCCGCGCTCTGCGCTGCCCGACTGAGCAGCAGACGGTATCGGGTGAACCAGCTACCGAGAGAGAGAGAATGGGAGGGGCTGTGGCGCTCGCTCCTGAACTTCCACTTCTTGTTCGCCCCGAAACGTCCGTTTTTTTCTGCGAAGCAAAGCAGAGACCGCCGGTGTGAGCATGTGTTCCCGTTTTTGGTCGCTGGCTGCCTTTAATGAGTCGAGGCAGCAGCGGCGGCGGCGGCACCATTGGCGCGACTTGACGGTCGCGGAAGGCGGTAGAGGGCGGGGGGATGCTCCGCCAGAGTTGGGATGGCCGTTCGGTTTGTCTCGTGGGAGGGTGTGTTTGTTGTTCCAGCGTCTCGAGAGAGGCGTGCTGTTTTTTGTTGTTGTGTTTGTTCGGACGGCGCCGAGTCGAGACATTTTTTGCAGCGTTCCCGTGGTGACGGCCCCATGGGCTTGCTTTTTCTCCTTGTTCGCGCTGATTGCGCTGCCGTTTTTGCGGCGGCGGCGGCGGCGGGGGCGGCGGCGGCGGCGGGGGCGGCGGCGGCGGCGGGGGCGGCGGCGGCTCCACTGCCTGGCGTTACTCCCCGCGGGCCCGCCGGTTCTTCGTGTGTCCCATCACCTTACGAGTTGGCCTTGGGAGTCGACGCAGGCAGAGCCGCCCTCGAACGGGGTCGGTTTTGTTAGATTATCTTGTAGAACAGTGTGACGTTTTAGAGCGCTCTACCTCCTTTACCTGTGCGGCGAAACCACAGAAGACATTTTTGAAGACTATGCAGCCCGCCCCCACCCCCACCGGCCGGTGCCCCCCCCC
>MEHQ01002737.1:113998-181915 GCA_008828725.1 Saccharina japonica | reverse complement strand
CCCCCCCCCCATCTGTCCCCGCCTATTAACCCCGCCCTGACTTGTCGCCGTTGCCGTGTCATGCCATGCTATGCCATGCTATGCCATGTTGCTGGCGGCGGCGACGGCGGCGGCCTTTTGTTTTGCGGATGTGCGCCTCCGGATGAGCGCTTGCGCTTGGTTTGAGGTTGCGCTTGAGCCCCTCCCCCCCCCCCCCCCTCTCCCCGACCAGCCCTCCGCTAGGCTCAAGCAGAGCAGCATTTTTAGCTGCCAGCGTGTTTGTTCTACGTGGGGGCGTGGGCAGGGGGGGAACACTTGCGGCGGGCGCGGGGGCGTACAGGTGAGCCGGTTTTGGGTAACGCGCGCGCCTCGTACGGCACAGCCGACGCGTATGTATTTTTTTTATAATGCTGTTTTGTGGTTCGGGGGTTGGTCTTATGGATCGAATGTGTGTGTGTGCTTGTTTCCTCGTTTTTTGTTTTTTGTTTTTCTCCGACGGGCGGTGGGGAGAGATCAGGTTTGTTGAGTCGGGCTGGTGGACCGAAGAGGTGGGGTTGATGTTTTCTGCCGGGTCCTTCTTGGCTAGTGGCGATATGCGGTGGTTGGGCACAGATTACAGCCGTTTCGGTGCTTGCCGTGACGTTTACCGGGCAAGGGTGTATGGGCAGAAACCGGCTCGCGCTTGCGTTGTGCTGTTAGTTGCTGTGCTGCTCTATTCGCGTGTATCTCTCTTTAGCGTTGTTTGCTGCCCGCTTGCTTGGTCGTCAGCCTCCGTCGGTCGTTTGTTTTGTGTCACGCTATATGTTTTCGCCGCGTGGTGTCACCTCTGCCTCCGTGTGTCCCAGCAGACGATACCACCGCTGCCGTTCCGTTGTAAGTGTCTGTCTTTCATCGCCGCCACCGCCGCCGCCGCCGCCGTTAACCGCGGGAGTTTTCACGGTGCTCTTGGTCAATGCAAGCGGATTTTTTATCCTCAGACGCCCGCGGCGATGGTCCTGCGCTCCCCGCACGCGGCGTGGTGATCACGACGCCGACATGACCCGCCTTGTCTGGTCTCTCGGGCTGTCCGTCTATCGTGCTGCTGCATGCTAACTAGGGACCCAGGACCCGTCTTCCCCCCCCCCCCCCCCCGCGTCAAAACTTGGTCCCACGCGCAGGGGGTTGGTTCTTTGGCGACGAGTACACCCTTTGGCTTTGGCTGGGGCGGCGATCTCTCCTCGCCTTCTGTCTCGCCGCTCTTTTCTCCTGCTCTATCGTCTCCCCCCCCCCCCCCCCCGCCCCCCCCCCCCCCCCCCGCCCCCCCCCCATCCCCCCTGCCTCGCGTGCTAACCCCGCCCGCCTCTAATGTCTTCCCGAAATTCTACTGTAACCCCTTTCGTCTCTATGTTGCCTTCTCTCTTTCTTCTCTCTCCTCTCTCTCTCGCTCTCTCTCTTTCGCTTTTTTTTTTTTCCCCCTTTCTGACGGGGGACAAACGCGAACTCCATTCACTACACACTACCTACACACCTGGGGGTCTCTTTTTTTTTTTTTTTTTTTTTTTTTTTTTTTTTGCGCGGCTTTTTTTTTTTTTTTTTTGCGGCGGCGGATGATGATATGCTGATGCGGCTTTTGACTGGCTGTTTTTTCTCGCTGAATCTTCCGTTCGGGTTGTCGCGGCTGCTTGCTTGTTGTGTAACTGCCGTTGCCGGATGCGCCGCACGTTTCGGGTATTGTGCCGCATGCGTATGATATTGCGCCGCATGTCTGCTGACTCGCGTGCACCTTCTGGTGGTGGCGGTGGTGGTGGGATATTTTGGGGGGGCGGGGTTGTTTACCGTGGACCGTTTTTCTGGCGTCGTGCACTTGTATCGCCTACGTTGGCTGTTGGTATTTTCGTGGTATTGTCGGTGTGCGGTTCGTCGAACGCGTCTTTATCACATGACGCTTTTGTGTCTCGCGATCGATTTATTGGCTCTCTCGCCGTTTGCAATGGTTTGACGTAATTTTGCCGTAACTTTGTTGCTATATATATGGGCGCGGTGTATATTTATATACCTTTCCGTGGCTTATGGTCGCTGATCTTCGCACGGATGCTTGGGATCATGCCCGGTTGACTGATGCGCGTGCGTGTTGGGGATGCGGGGGGGGGGGTTGCGGCATTTTGTGCTCAAATCTTTCCATGTATCACCTCGCTTCTATTTGTGATTTTTTTGCTTTGTTTTATTATACGACGATTTCGTGAGCAAACAGTTTTTTGGGGGAGGAATACATTTGGGATTGCATTTTTTGTTGGGAGGGAAAGGGTGGGAGGGGGGTTGAGGGGGGGGGGGGGGGGTAGGGTTTTTTGTTGCCATGTGTGACCTACTCGTGAGTTACTTTTTTTAGTTGTTTTGGGTTGTTTTTCGACTGACGACCGGGAGAGGGGGGGGGGGAAATCTGCCTTTCCATCGATAACCCGGGGCAAGTACGCTTGTGTCTCGCACTTGAATGTGCCCTGTACTCATGGACACGGCAACAAATGCCCCCCATAATTTGTCTGGAGTGTTGGAAGATGAGACGGAAGCCAGTCTTGAGGGGCTACGTAGGCCTTTCGATGTGGTGTGCTGTTGTGGCTTGCCCGCGGTTGTCTCCCGGTGTTTTGATACGTAGGCGTTTTTTGCGAGGGGGGGGGGGGGGGNGGGGGGTGAAATAGGTGGTGTAAATTAAATCACTTGTTTTAGTCAAGTGCTGTGATATGGATATGTGAATTGAGCGGTTGTTTCCTGCCAGCATATACGCGTATGGACAGATGGTTGGAATTAACCGTTTTTCCATCAAGATGGGATAGATGGATGACATTATACCTTTGTTCTTATACCAGCATATGGACATGGTTGGAATTAACCGTCGTTTCATCATATGGGTGGATGGTTGGAAGCATACCGTTCTATATACCAGGATATTATGGATCGATGGTTGAAATTCACCCATTGTGTTCTTACAGCCAGGATATGGATAGATGTTGGGATTGATGGGCGAGGGGGTGGCCGTAGCGCTGCCATGTAAGGATGTCCGTTCGGTAATTGGCCTCAGCGCTGCCGTCCCGCCCCTTCGTGTCCTCATTTCTTGGTAGGTATGGGCTGGACTGCTTTTTGATGTACGATGGCGCCCCGCACTGTTTTTGTGTGTGCGTAGAGTGCGTGTTATATAGTAATCTCCGAGCTAAGAATAACTTGACGTGTAACCCATGCCTGGCATTTTTTTTTGTGGCAGCGGCGACTCCAAGCAAGCGATGGCTGCTGCTGCTGCTGCTGATTATTATTATTAGTATTGTGATACTTCAAGTACACAAGACAGTCATGGTGACAATTATGTTGAATCCGTCATGTACGGTGGGTGATGATATCGATGATGCCCATGATGCCGATGACGATTTTGGCGATGCTGACGATGCTGCTGGTAGGCTATTTGTACTGTACCTTCTCTAGCAGCAGACCAGTCATGGTGATCACATCCGTTTCCGGAGACCAACTACCCTTAAGGCGCGATTGTGTTTCGTCGGCGAGCACAAATAGTACGCGTGGCTCCAATTATTGTACGATTACGTACACATATTGCGGGGGGACTCTTGTGCACGTGGCGAGCACCGATGCCTGATTATCCCAAACACCCTTTGGATTTTTTCTATTGGTGTATCTTGAACATGTAGGCCCATTAAACGCCGGGAGACTTGATTTCATCACACAGTTCGAAAGTAAGGGGTAACAAAAAAAGTGTTTTCGCGAATAAAGTCTCCAGTCTCGTGCCAAAGGAGGAAGGAAACTCAAAACTTTGACCAAGACAAAAAGAAATACCGACGTTTCACGGGAGTTTCGCCCTGCTGACATTACGTAGACCAGACCAAACCACCAAGAGACTCTACTTTGCGCTACAATAGTACAAGTTGACCTGCGGAAGAAAAAGGATTCGCTCCGAAAGACCGGATTTCAAACCGACATTCAAATTCCACAACAAAATACGAGACGAGATAAATCAATTCCGACTGATTGATGTCAGTCGAAAAGTTGAGTTTCCCAAAAAAAAATCTACGACAGCAACCTGCGCTGTGCTACACTTGCAGCTCAAGGTAACCGGAGGTACTCTTGGGGGGTGGGGGGGTGTACTCGATATCCATGCATGGCCGTAGTCGTATGACCATATGACCATAGACCCTCGCATCCCTACACGGGGGTACGCATACATCGTGTCAAACGGGGGTACGCATACATCGTGTCAAACGGGGGTACACATATAGCTTGTCAGCGCTGTCGCGCGCCCCCTTATCCCCCCTCTCTCCCCGCGGCAGCTGGTGGTGGTGCCCCTGCCCCTGCCCCTGCTGATTGGGTAGTAGTTACTGTAACGTCCGCCGGCAGGTCACCAGCCTTGCTCCCTATGTGTTCCACCTCCAACTTGCCGTCCTTTCCCGGGCCGGTGCCTGGCGTCTTCGGGGCGACGTTCACCGCTGTTTTCAAGACACGGACAACGGCAATCGATTACGACGTTGTTCGTGCGTGTAGCGGCGACGAGGGGGTGGAGAGAGGCGCGGGCGGGCGGGCGGGCGAGGGGGGGGGCGTTCTCATTTGTTGCTTGCCATATACAAGTATATATAGAGAGTAATTTGGCCATTGACCACGCATCCCTTTGGAGACGCAGGGGGCGGGCAGAGAAAAAAAACGATTCGCGTTCTGCTGAATGTGTAATACCGCTGTCAAGGCCAAATACGAAAGCATTGCGACGACGACGCTTCGCGTAACCAAAAAGCGAAGAAGGGCGCCCGGGGGGGGGGGGGCGTGGATCAATACTCGACATTTCCTTTCGTAACGAGAACGGTTCAGGGATGTAAGCAGCAAGGTCCTATCGTAGAATAAACTCTAGGGAAGTACGAGTAGCGCTCTGCTTTGTGTGCTTTTGGTACACGGAAACTGGGGCAGGGGTTCGCATAAAAGGCCGGTTATTTATGCGTGCGTGCGTGCGTGGGTGCGTGATCGGACTGAGTGCAGATGGCGGGTGGGGGAGGATTGCAACGCCCAGCCGACGTGTCCGGTCGGGTCGAGGTGGGTACACGGGGGGACGCATGCTACGATAGAGGTGCACCATGTTTTTTCTGAGCTCCTCACTTAAGGAGCGCCATACCTCACCGAAAAGATGGTTTTGGAGGAAAATAAAAGTGCTACCGGATGAGCAAGACCATGGCCAAAGTATATCTGCAACATATTTCGTCACAAAAATGAAATTCCGACGAATTTGGGTTAAGGAGCCCGATCGTTCAGAAAACGATTCAGCCAAAAAAAACGCGTCGGGGGGGGGGTAACTTCTTTTCATGCATGGCCGTAGTCGTATGACCATAGACCCTCATCACCTACAATCCCGGACGGGGACTCATGCCATGTGTGGCCGTAGTCGTATGACCATAAACCCTCGCATCCCTATAATACCGGGACGGAGCACGTCGGGTTTTCACCGACCAGGCAGACGTTTGTTTGCACCAAGTGCGAAGCGCCGTTAGGTCTTCAGCGAGTCGCATGAAGGATGAGCTGCATCCTACTAAGAACCGCTTGTGAGGCGGACTTCCTTGCACATAGATGACAGCGTCGAACTACTCTAGTGGCCACTTCCAGATACAGCAATGGGTATACTATGTAACCGTCGTGGGTGGGTGCCTTACCATCTACCTTGCACGCACTACGCGATACGATCATTCCCCCTGTGCGGAGCTAAGGTTTTCCACTACCCCGCACAAATGATCTAGCTCGGGGGGGGGGGGTCAGGGGCCATGCTTGAAAAAGGTACTGTCCGTGGTTGTATTGCAGGTGCGCCGAGAGTAGCATGGGTAGTCGGTGGCGTTGTGCGTGTAGAAGAAGGGAAGGGGAAAGCCGTATCAGGCATCATACGCACGAAACAAACGGACCGAGACCAAACAAAGCAGCCCAACGCACAGACAAGGAAACAAGGTGGAGCAAACGCGAGGTTTGGTTCAAGCGGGTTTTTGCCTGTAACGCCGCCAAGTTGCAGTTCTCGAGTTTGCATGGAAATAGAGGTGGGGGGGGGGGGGGGTCGTTCGAAAAATGCCAATATCCCTGCTGAAACCCTTGCTTGTTTCTTTGTCGAAAGATTGCGCGTTAGACGTTAGTGGCTTGTGTTGGGCTCCTTCAACAATAACGCCATCACTTCGTTGAGACCTCGTCTGGACCTGGTAAAAAAAACGCAAAACTACTGTGATTACGTGATCATGTTGAATTTTACCAGTTTACCCGCTGTGGCATACAGAGCAATCTTAATATGTAACGTTAACATGCGTGGTATGAAGATGGTGACATATGTACGTGGTACTTAGCAGCAGTGCATACCAGGTACCAAAGTACGGTAGCACCAAAAGTATGGATACCACGCATGATACATAGTAGCGAAGTATTAATAGTACTGGTGCCAGAAAGATTGGCTTCATTTTTCTTGTTTTTTGTTTTTTTTTTCCATCCCATTTATTATCCTCGTCCTCCCTTTCTTGTCCCTATTACGGAGGACCATAGTAAATAGGACCAAATGTTGTTAGTAAACATAGGTAAATATATAAGTTTTTATGTGTACATTAGGTCCTATTTACTAGTATTACTAGTATTTACTATGCTCCCCCGTAATGGTCGTAACAAGTAGGCGTTTCTCCCGCCCTCCCCACGACGGCTCCTTGCCTTACATTTTTATCGCGAGAAAACTTCAGCCCTTTTTTTCCCTCCTCAACTCGTATCGAACGTAGAGGTACGGTATTGATAATCAAGACAAATAATAATAGTCCAATTTTAGCATTGGGGTGGCTGTTGAATTGGTTCGGCGATTGGGTCGAATCACTCTCTGATTGCCGGTGCTATCGACATACCACTCTGTCCCGAAATATAAGCACCCTTTGTACATTAATATTTAATGAAAAAGGTGATTATATTTCGGGACAGAGTGGTACGAGACAAACTTGATCGATCGATCTTACAGCTTGCTTGCTTGATACGTTGGTTGATGGATCGGCTGTGTGGTCGGTCCGTTGGTTTATCGATCGGTGGGTGTGTATATCGATTGGTTGGCTGAGTTATTGATTGGTCCGTACGAAGTATATTGATTGGTTGACTGAGCGATTGGCCGGTTCGTAAATTGATTGATTGGTTGAGTCACTGGTTGGTTCGTAAATTGATTGGTTGGCTCAATGATTGGTCGGTCGGTCGATTTATAGATTGATTGATTGATTGATTGATTGATTGGTTGTTGGGCAGCTTACCGTAGTTGCCTCGCTCGTTGAGTTTAGCCTGGGCGATGTTGTAGCGCAGCATGTCCTCTACCTCGTTGATTCCCTTGATCAGCCCGGCTTACAACATTTAGAAGAAACAAGACAGCAAGGGGATAGGGGGGGGGGGGGCAGCGGCAGCAGCAAACAGCATGCCGATAAGGAGAGAGCGCGTAAAAAAAACACGACGTCGGGGTAACAACATCGATGTCACCAGCATGTGGCTAGCAGTAACGTGGCGAGGTCATGGAAACATGCAAGGTTGCCAATGGGTGAAGTTAATGTTTTTTTGGTCGCAGGCTGAGCCAGGACCCAGAGTCAAAACCCGATAATCGAAAACTCGAGGCGGGTTCCCTTACGAGCAAACTATGAATAAGCGAATGCGGACGAAGGAACGGACGAACGATCGAAAGAACGAAGACATGTTTGGAAGTATTTAGTATTCACACACCTCGGGACAGATAATCGATTCCTATCTGTATGGTCTCGCACATCTTCCAGGGTAAATGTATTCCTGATCTGTACGATCTGTATTATCTGTCCATGATATGTATGATCTGTATGATCTGTATGATCTAGCTTATGTTGCCGGGTGAGAGCCGTATAAGCTGCATGATCTACAGTAGGACATGTTTCCTGGGTTAGAGCTGTACTGTACAGATCGTGCACAACATCTCATAACGGCAGGTTAGTATCTAGATGATCTATCTGTAGATGATCTGTAGATGATCTGTAGATGATCTGTATGAGGCGTGGAAGTATTGGTCTGAATGATACCCTTGTCGGGGCTATGCCCCTCGAAAGGAACAACACGGCTCAACCGCGGTTCAACCACGAGTGAATACGGACAAAGCACATTGAGCTCGCTCGTATGATCTATATATCTCGACTGCAAAACGGGTACAACAACACCGCTGGCAAGCTTCGATAGCGCACGAGCGGCAGTCTGCTCCGCGAGTACACGCACTTGCCGAGCCCAGAGTCACATCTACAAATCTACAGCAGTACAGGAGCAGGAGGAGAGAGCAGCGACGTCGCACTCGCGTATGAGATGATGTACAGCCGTCTGGCTTCCATACTCTACTCGTACGTGAGCTCGCGTACAACTGCCCGCGCAGGCACACTTCCTTAGGTGTGCCCGCATTAAAAATAGAGCCTTTCCAAGCACAACGACCAGGTGGCACACCAACCAGGCATGCCTCTCATCAGGGTTAGGGTGAGGGTTAGAGGTCCGGGTCGGGGTGGTGGCCGCCGTTAGTCGAAGCCAAGAATATGCTCATCGTCCCGAACGGATACCTTAGGGTTTCGTGACATAACGCTACCTCAGTAGAAACAGCGTCATTTTATGCGGGCACGTCTGAGAAGTTCGCCTGCGCGGGCAGTTTTACGGCCACTGCTCGTACGTATGTCACAAAGCAGTATCAACTATTAACCCAGCAGAATACGCGTTGTAAACACTCAATCAGGTACAAGTGATCAGGTATACCCGTACAGAAACAGTATTAAATAGTAGGATACTTGTACGTACGCGGCAGTAGTCGATCAAATATGATATACTGCTGGGGACGGTGCTGTTTTCCACACGGAAGCGCAACGCCGGACAGACTGCAACACCATGGCTGTGACCGATGATCGTCGGCATTCGCCATGCTAGACACTGGACATCTCTGGAGAGTACCAGAGTGCGAGTGTACCAGTACACCAGTACGCGTAGTCATACATACCTGGTAGCAGCAATGCGGTGCGGCACAACCTCGCTCAAAGACCTACAGCTTCCACTACGTACCAGGTAGGTATCTCACTATGCATGAGGCAAGGCGTAGCCTAAGTGCTGAATACCTGGACCAAACAGGACGCTACATGATACGTGCACCCAACGCAGTAACAATGCACCGTTAACTGCACCGGCAGCAGATAGATGGACGAGGCGCGACGAGATGGTGTGAGACTGATCTTGACTGACCACACTGACCTATCTTGGAAGGGTCGGTCACATCCTTGTTCTTGGTGAACTCTATTCGGAGCTGGCTCTTGGCGGCCTCCACCATGGCGGTGTCGTCTTTGAAGGCAACCAGGCGCACGCGCATGAGACGCCTGTAGCCTCCCAGTACCTCGCGTCTGAGCGAGGCCATGGCAGTAGTACTCGTACGCAACAAGAGACAGCTCAGAAGTTGAGCAAGCTTTGCGGTCGAGCACACACACAGCAGCTACCGCTGGTAGGCAGTTCGTTGAAACATCCTCACCATGGTGTGGAACTCCCGCTTTGTAACCGTCGTTTCGTGTTGAACTCTGGCTGTTTGCTTTTGATTTTCGACAAGATCTAATGGAGAATGGAGAACGCGCCGCCAAATCGGCGCTACTAAGATAGTCCACGCTACAACGCATGCATGGATGTCCAGGATACAAACAAGAGACTGATCGCTAAGGCAACGTTTGAGGCGACCCGGCCGGGATGAATCATCAGGTGCGTTGAATTGCCAGCGATACGAGTACACACGCCGAGTGGGCGTCTCTGTCGAACGGCACGTAGCCGAAATGGGTACCAGGTACCAGGTACCTGGTGATTTGGTGTCGTAGCATGGCAGCCCCACGTGCTGCTGCGCTGCTGTTGTTGTGGTGTCTCACCAAGCAAAAACACGTGCACGTCTATACATACGGCGACATCATACACTTTTGTTATACAGTGTAGGAGAATACGGAAGTTCACGTGTTACCTCCAAGGAAGGACATAAGGAAGGCTGTGGACAAGAATACAGCAGTAGTAGTATCATACTCGTGTGGCACCAGAGAATACATACGATTGCTTTGGATATCGCCTGTATTGACCTTCTGAGTGCACATATATACGAGAGTAGTATTGTATACGAGTAAGATATCTAAAATATGATGCATATAAAGGAGCAAACGGTTAAACACGAGCTAAATGAAGCCTTTCCTGCGCCTGCACCATGCACACAGGTGGTGACCGACTACACGAGCGTCAATACCGAGAATTCGTCGGTATGTGTCTACGTCAGAGCGCGGCCGCCCGACCCGAGCTGGACGCTGGAAGACGACGACGCCTCCGTCGAGGAAGACAAGTTCCAGAACCCTCTGCAAGCCACTCTAGCAGGTGCGTTTATAAGAATGGAGGGCGAAGGGACTCAGAGTACTCATTTAGAACGGCACCCGTTGTCCGCAAGCCGCCCTGGCAAGTGCGTTTGTCAGAGCGGGGAGGGGACTGAGGGTTGGTGGGAGTACCTGTTCACTCCTTCCGAACGGCCCTCTCGATATGGAGACAGACTACTTGAAAATAGAGTTGGGTCATTTCTGCAGTATAAACTGATGAGTTACTGGCCAAGGAGAATGACGGCCGGAATGGGTGTCTTGCTATTAATAGGGCAGTCAGCATGGTGTACGTTCGAGTGTTCGGCACCGATACCTTCGCACGAAATATTTTGGAGTTTTCGTGTTTTGCTCGTACTGGATAAAAAGTACTTACGTCGTAGTATCATCCTGTCGGCGACATGCATATTAGTTACCGTCAAGCTACGGTGCTTCGGGGACTCGTGTGTTACACGTACGTACCTGCTTGCGTCCACAAAATTCTATAGTTGGAAGCAGGGACGGATTGTTTTCGCAGTACCAACACAACTTCAGCTTTTGTGGCTAATTAAGGGCACATAACACTTTCTTGTGCTATCAATATCATGCTCGAGTACTATTGTAGCGCTTGCAAGCCTTGAGCTAAAGCTGCGACGGATATACATACTGCTTGCTTCCACCACTCGCTACCTCTCGCATCACCCCCTCCACGCTGAACCAGGGCTGTCACCGAAGGGTGCCTCGGGCGGTCTATCCTCGGCACCGCACGCTACGAGCAGCGCGTTCATCAGCAACTTCCCCGACAACCCGAAGAAGATCTGCATCAAGGATCCCGCCGCCCAACGGTCTTCCAAGCACCACGGGGAGATCTATTTCTCGTTTGACCGCGTGTTCTGGACGGAGTGCTCACAGGAAGAAGTTTTCCAGGTGCTTAACAATCGGCCATTATTGTGATCAAACTTGATCTGCGGCGGAGGGCTGTTATAGCTAAGATGGGTTTGCCAAGGGGAGGGAGGCGTAAGGAGGGCGCTTTCAGAAGGAAAAATGGGAAATTTATGGATTCAGAGAAAAGAGCCTATTTATGATACTGCGATTTTAGTGGATGTTCGATTAGTATCGGACTGGAACATCCACGATATGTTGTCTGAGATCAACACTAATGTGTGTTTTCCTAAACAAGAGGGGGTTAGTCACGGCAAACCGTCGGAAAGGAGCTTAACACTTCGTTCATGGTCGGCAGTTGCGCTCAGCTTGTTTTGATTTTCAGACCGGCAGACTGAACTCTTATTATACGCTCGCAGCACGATGCAGACCTATGAGACCATTTGCAGATGTTACCACACCCTCTAAAAAAAACTACCTTCCAAAACTACGCCGGTTGTGTCGTAGCGTGGGCAACGTTGCCTCGCTGCACAGGCGACCCCCCGTATGTTAAAAAGACACGCACCACTTTTACGCGCGGTTTTTGCGTCCCTTGACTGCTTACACACGTCCGTCGGTTCGTCCGTCGGTTCGTCCGCCCGTCCGAGACAGGCCGTCGCGAAACCCCAGGTGGAAAACATCATGAACGGTTTCAACGGGTGCTGCTTTGCGTACGGGCAAACCGGCTCTGGTGAGCGCGTAGGACTGTCAGAGTTTTCCTCATCAGCCCTAACCTTAACCCCTAACCCAGGAACAGCGAGCGGACACATGATCAGTGCGGGCGGTCTTACCGACCACCTAGCAGCGTATGCAAGCATACAGTAGACGCGTGCCGTTGACGCGTGCTACGGTAGAGGTAGCACTTTTTGGCTGAATCGTTTTCTGAACGATCGGGCTCCTTAACCCAAATTCGTCGGACTTCCATTTTTTGTGACGAATAATGTTTCAGACTATACTTCGGTCATGACATTTCGCATCCGGCAGCACTTTTCGTTTCCTCCAAAATCATTGTTTTCGGTGAGGTATGACGCTCCTCAAGTGAGGAGCTCGGAAAAAACATGGTGCACCTCTATCGTAGCATGCGTCTATTCGCCTTACAGGGATGGCTGCATATTTTTCGGGGGTCCCTCTCTTGATTATAATATAGGAGCTCTGTACCTCGCCCTAAAAACTGACGAAACTTAAAATCAAGACGAACAATCCCATGATCTAGGATAAAGTATACAACGAATATCATTGATAGTGTACAACATTAAATGAGGTTACAACAATAAGGCATACAGCATGGAATGGGGTTCCAATAAATATGGCATGCCTTAGTGGGTAGTTTCTCAATTCAGCCCCCCCCCCCCCCCCCGTCAGTCACAATTTATTTTTGAAAACAAAGTGCTGTATACCTCTATCGTACGCACGCATCAGCGGTGTGAGTATTGATCGTGTCTCGCTGCGCGCGCACGTCGTTCAAGTTATTGGGAAAATATTTCAGACAACTATCGTTATTGCCTCAACCCGGTGGCCTGGGCTACTTCGTTGACACATGGATGGCATAGCCGATGCAGTGATATAAAGTTGTCATTTGTTTTTGACATAATTTCCCCCCTCGAAAGCCTCAAAAACTGGTAGCACCAAGTGCTGTGTGACGAGGTGGAGTAGGCCAGCGGGCGGTGGCGTCGTGGTGGCAGCAAAAGGGTGTTACTTTTCTGGACGTGGATACGTTTCGTGTCGCCAAGCTATGGTGACCCCCTTTTTATTTGTTTTTACGGCCACTGAACGTTTGTTTCCCTTGCGCGATATTCACCCGAAAATGGCCCAATCGAAAAACCTGAAGGGAAGACTTACAGCATGTTCGGCGAGGGGGCTGGGAATTCTCGCGGGATGATCCCTCGGTGCATGGAAGAAGTGTTCACCCAGCTGGAGAGGAGGTCTAAGGTACGACGGTTCACTTCCGCCAGGCGAGATACTGGCAGGGCTCACACCACTATCGCTGTGATCGCGATTCACGCTTTGTACGACAGGTCATCGTGTGACCAGTCGTCAACAGTCCTGCAGCACTGCTGGGTACTACAATGTACTACTAATACAGCAACACAGTCAAATTGACACGCAACACATGTTTTATACGTGAAAAAGTGGCGAGTTTACTACCCTGGACGAAACTTTAAGGACAGTTTAGTTTTCATATCAATGCCTAACCTTTCCTTATAGTTTCGTCCAGATAGGTATTGTTTTACCAATCTGCGGGCAAATAGAAAAAAAAAAGAAAAAAAACAGCAACGCGAAAAGCACGCTGCAAGCTTAAGCTCGCAACACATTTGCTTTTCGCTTATTCTCCGCCGTCTCGCTGTTCGACTACGTCTTCCTTTTTCCCGGTGTTTGTGTATCACGCACCCATTGCAGGACAAAGAGGTAGCGGTGGTAGTATCTTTCCTGGAAATTTATTGCGACCGGGTCAGAGATCTAGGGGAGGCGTACATGTCCCAGGGGGAGCGGGCCGTCCACGGCCTGAAGACTACAAGCGACGTCTACCAAAAAATGAAACTGGTGAGGATTCTGACTCTACGGAGAAAAAACACGACTCTGTAGCAGAACTCACGCCTCTATATACTGTCTTTGGGCGTTTAGAGGAAGTGAGGGTTTCGAATTTCGTTGGGATGTTGTATATCATGTCGTTTCTTCGATTGCAGATAGCGTCGTGTACGTTTGTTCTCATTCCAACCCTTGCCCCGGTAGATTTAGTGCTGGGGGTAGTTGCTGCACCGATACCAAGTAGGGTGAATTCGCCTGGCGGCTGTGTTGGTGTGTGTTACTGTACGTAGTTTTTTTCCGGCAGTAAATGGTTGACCGGCGCCTAGAGTAGGGAAGGAGAACTATGTTTCGCATCCAGAAGGGGTAAGCGAGCGCTTTGCACGGAAACAAAATGGCATGTTATCCCCTTGGTGTGGTGTGAACAAAGCGGATGCTGACACTAATACAACCACCGATAAAACAGAATATAGATGACAACAGCGCCGGCTAAACACGCCCTGAACGCACGGGGGTATATCTGGATATCTGAGACTTACTTCAGTATATTGAAAAATCGGTCGTGAGATTTTATCAACGGTGCGCATGGTCCACGCCTTAAACCAAGCATGGAACTCCACGCGGCGAATTTTTGTTCTGGCTGGACAATCCATCACTAAGTCTACCCCGAACCCCGTGCCTGCAATTAACAGGACAGAAACGTATTCGCTAGCCGACAAATTGGCACTAAACTTCCAGATCAACCTCTGCTAAGCGCAATCCTTGTCAGCCACAATCCTATCAACCCTTGGCTAACCTCTTTGGCAACCTATATTATTTTGTTTTTGGGCCAAGGCGTCTACGGCACAAACGCCATAGCCTTTCCCCCTCTCCCCCACACCCTTTCCACCCCGCCGTGCACCGTCCACGCTACACCGTAACAGTCGCGAGCGGAGAGTTTCTTGCCGCGCAACAAGGCCGGGACGTGGGGCGCCGGCAACCACTCCAGCACCGGCGCAAACGGTGGCGTGTGGGACTCATACCTGTCCATGGACCTCAAGATACACGAAGATGTGCAAGGGAACGTTTTCGTTAAGGTGAGACGTCGGTTAGGTTTCTGCCATGCTAGGGTGGCGGTATACTTTATGGATGCGGGGGGGGGGGTCAGGGGCGGGAGGGTAGCTTTGCCATATAAGTATATATCGTGCCCGTTGATCGTCGATGCGTTAATTCTGGGACCTTCGATGAGGAGACACGCTGAAACCTCGTACAACAAAAAACTCACACGTGATGAGAATCGCGCGTAGACGTTTCGGTCCCTGTTATCGCAAATAATTCGCAGACATTGGCCGATGGAAGGGTAGAACTGACGTGGTGCCCTCCATGGTTTCCATCCTCCAGCACATATGCAGCATGCTCTTCAACGTTGATCACTCATAAATATTCCCTCCCCGAAAGACCACGAAGCATCCGAGGTATCCCTGTGGTCACGTCCAATAACAGCCCCACGACCTGTTGTTGTCACTTCTACAACTATGTCACAGGACCTTTCTCTGATCCCAGTGACAACCCTGCAGGAGGTGCTGGAGATCATCAGCCTCGGGCTGAAGGTTAGGGCGACCCACGAGACCCAGATGAACCAGGTACGTCGGTGGTGGCCACCCCGAGACGAAAGGAAAATATGAAAGGAAGGTATGAAAGGAAAACACCTTTGCCCGAAGAAAAGCTCGACGATGATTTTTATTTTTATTTTTAAGACACGATGCCACTAAAACAGACATGGTGAACACTCAGAAAATTGGTCTCGAATATTTGGCCATGTGCTGTTTTTTAGAATTCCCCAGGCTTGGGGTTTCATCGCCGTTGTTGGGTCTATTCGTCAAGGTACCGTGGTTGATTCAGGCTGAATTAGGTCGTGGTGGGGAGGTGACGAAAACACCGGATCACGGAGGATCTCTTGTTCAAAAGAGATCGAAACCGGATTATTTTTCTGGGAAAATTCTGCCGAGGCGGAAAAATCGCTCAGCACCCTCACGGTCAACTATTACGGAGGACCATAGTAAATAGGACCAAACAATGATAGTAAAAATAGGGAAATATATAGGTTTTTGTTTGCACCATAGGTTCTATTTACTAGTATTACTAGTATTACTAGTATTTACTATGGTCCCCTGTAATACTGTAAAATCAAGCCCCCACGGCCAGAAGACAGCGATAAGCTCTAGATAGGGTAATCCGCAACGCGTTACAAAGGTATGCGATGCTGCCGCTCGGTGGTGGCGAATAAACGTTAACGTTCGCCCCCCCAAAAAACAAATCACAACTTCACAACTTTTACCCCACAGATACATTCATCAAATCAGTTCGATCTTTTTTTGTTTTTTAATAACACCCCTTCCCCCCATGACTGGCCGTGTCTCCGTCCTTTCTCTCTCTCTCTCTCTCTCTCTCTCTTTCATCGCGATTGTCATGCGTTTTTTTGCCTATTTCGGTTTCGGATTCGAAAGGTTTCCAGCAGAAGCCACACGGTGTTTACGGTGACGGTCGTGCAGAGGGATCCGTTCACGGACCAGGCCATGACAGGTCAGTCCTTCCTACCTCTTTTTTGGGTCAGACCCAACCCTCCCCCCCCAAGCAATGTCTGCCTGGTTGGTGAAAACCCAACGGCTCCGTCCCGGCATTGTAGGGATGCGAGGGTCTATGGTCATACTGACTACGGCCGTGCACGAATTGAGTACACCCCCCCCCCCCCCCCGTCTTCGCACGTGGCGCAAGCAACGCCTGCCTGGTAGGTGAAAACCCGATGTGCTCCGTCCCGGAGTTGTAGGGATCCGAGGGTCTATGGTCATACGACTACGGCCGTGCATGACAATGAGTACACACCGCCTCCCTGCTCTTCCATCTGAGTCCGGTTGTCGCTACCCGTTGGAATCGACATGATGTACATACAACCAGGAGGCCCTTGTGGTACTGCTGTAGGCGCCTCTGTCAGCCGCAAATCATCCTCGCGCTTGAAGCAACTGTTATAACCGCCCTGACAGCGGACGAGCTCTGGCCTCGTGCGTCCGGGGGCGAACATGTCTGCTCAGAGACAAGCGGTAGTGAGTGGTAGTTGAATGCGGTGTACAAGCGATTTTCTGACCCACTTTAGGCGTGTTCGAAGCTGCTTGGACTAGCTGCGGTTCGAGCGTACGTACCCTTGTGGCACTTGTACGCGATACACGTTAAATAACGACCCCGCGGTCTGAACAGGACGCCAACTTGAGTTACGTTCGAAGATCGACGGCGCTCGCAGCTTGTACCCCGAGTTGAGCGACCGCTGGTGATGGGGCATTACCGACGACCGTTTCGTTGACACGACAACCACCGCTGTATTTTGGCGACCCCCCTATAAATATTGTATATATTTATAGGTTGGGTTGGCGTCGGTTGGCAACGACGCTGTAAAACACGCCTCTCACTGCGTGAGCTCGACAACTGGGGTACCGTTGTTTTTTTTGGCGGTCACCCATGCTGGCGGTCTTGTTAGATCATTTGTGCGGGGTTCATAACCTCATCTCCGCACAAGGGGAATGATCGTATCACGTAGTGTGTATATGGTGAGGCATCCACGAGGCAGATACGTAGTGATAATCATTGCTGTCTCTGGAAGTGGCCACACCAGAAATTAAATCAATTCATTGGAGGCTGTCGTCCATATGCAAGTCCGTCTCACAGGCGGTTCTTAGCAGGATGCAGCTCACCCTCCATGCGACTCGCCCAATACCTCACGGCGCTTCGCGCTTGGTGCAAGCAATGTCTGCCTGGTTGGTGAAAACCCAACGTGCTCCGTCCCGGCATTGTAGGGATGCGAGGGTCTATGGTCATACGACTACGGCCGTGCACGATATGAGTACACCCCCCCCCCCCTCCCGAATTTAACACGCTGTTGTATTTTGGTGACCCTCCTCTCCCCCCCCTCCCCCCCTCCCGAAGTTGACATAATCTCCGTTCTTTCGCCTCTACAACATTCGTTTTCTTTGTATGCGTTGTATTAAAGGACATAACGAGAGTCAGTGGAGCCCTTGATAATTTCACCCAAGCCAAATAGTCATGATAACACTTGCGAAGGAGTGTGCACCCTCCACAACATGTAACCGTAATTTACTGGAACGACCAAAACGAACGAAACATTTTGTCAGGGATGCTCAACCTCGTGGACCTCGCCGGGAGCGAGCGGCTTAAGAAGAGCGCCTCGGAAGGGCAGCGGAAGACAGAGGCTCTGCACATCAACTCGTCTCTCACGGCACTTGGCAAGGTGAAAGCTCAGTCTGAGGCATCACGCCGTCTTGCATCCTCCCGATCGCGACCGCACAAAAACGCTGCCGCTGAAACGGAGACTACAAGAATGAGTCTATATAGTGAGCAAAAAGTCTTGGAAGCAGCATAGTACCTGCGGAATGCCACCCCGGAACGTAGGAAACCATGATTGGGAGTCGGGTTTTCACACTTCCTGTCCATGGCTCGTGCTGATGCTTGCGCAAGGGCCTTTAACCTTCAAGAAATTCCAAAGTGAATGCATTGAAGCAGTCCATCGCTACTATAGGGTGTAAACTAATTGCGCTTGAAGAGCTGCATGTATCGCACCGGATTGTTATGTATAAAGCCGGTAGGTCCTCGATGCTGAAATACGTGCACTGCAGTACAGCACAGAAACGTGCCTTGCGTTTTCTCGCGCGCGTTACACCCACAATCCATACCCGTCAAGCTACCGCCTGCTGCACCGGCCGAGGAAGGACACCAGACGACCACACGATCGGTACCGGAAAAACGGAAAACAGCGATTTCCGAAAAACGCGAATGCATGATCATGAACAAAACAAAACGAACACCGCGAAAAAAAACAATCTCAGGCGGGACACACAAACACAAACACAACCATTGCCTCAGGTGGTCATGGCGCTGGATCCCAGCTCAGGATTGACCCACATTCCCTACCGGGACTCGAAGTTAACGCGACTACTCCAGAACTCCCTTGGGGGTAACAGCTTCACTGTCGTACTGGCGACAGTGCACCCCATCGCCAGGTGCGTAGACGATGGATAGGATAGGGTAGGGTAGGGTAGGGTAGGGTAGGGTAGGGTAGGGTAGGGTAGGGTAGGGTAGGGTAGGGTAGGGTAGGGTAGGGTAGGGTAGGGTAGGGTAGGGTAGGGTAAGGTAGGGTAGGGTAGGACTACTCCCGCCTCGGAGATGCGTAGGAAAACCTGTCAAAATCGAGATGACATTGTTTTGCGTAACATGTCGTACTCGCTGGGTTTGCCACATTTGGAGATAGCACCCCCCCAGTGATTGGATCGAAGTTGCAGATCGTGCGGTGGTAATGTGTACAGGGGGGGAAGCGTCAACATACGCATCAATTAGCCATGCGGCAATCATAACGCCCTTCTCGAAGTCTTTAACCCCCTCCCCCTCCCCAAGCGGTCACCATGGCTGATGGTCGGGCTAGATCATTTGCGCGAGGTGGAGAACCTTAATTCCTCACAAGGGGGAGTATCGTATCACACAGTGTGTACCAGGTACATGGCAAGGCAACCCACGGGGCAGCTACATAGTATGCCCGTTGCTGTCTCTGGGAGTGGCCACACCAGAAAATCAATAAATCAATTCGAAGATATCGTCTATTTGCAAGAAAGTCCGCCTCACAAGCGCTTCGTAGCAGGATGCAGCTCACCCTTCCATGCATGCGACTCGGTTAACACCTCACGGCCCTTCACGCTTGATGCAAGAAATGCCTGCCTGGTCGGTAAAAACCCGACGTGCTCCGTCCCGTACCCAGAACTTCTGTGAGTTATGTACGACATTCATACCCGTACCCGGAATCTCTGCAACTTATGTAAGACTGCTGCAGAATACCCGGGGTATGGGTATACCTTTGTCACAATACTCGGGAGCCTGCGAGGGTCTATGGTCATACGACTACGGCCATGCATGACATGAGTGTATACACCCCCTTCCCCCAGGCACGAAATTCGCGAATTGTGCGGGCTGATTTCCAGCCCAAAGCACGCATAACTCATGTACATATATTGATGCCTCAAGGGAGGCGGATGAGGAGCTGGCACGAGACCCTGCTTGCATTTTTCAGGCCTCTCCAAACCACTCGGTCCCTTGTGCATTTGAGCTCTGTTTCCGAGAAGGCCGGGGAAAAAGGGTTCCGTAAAACCAGAACTCCATCCGCTTGTATTCCTTTTCTTCTAGCCCTAGAGATCGTCGCTCACGGACACTCGTACGACAAGTACGTAGCATCCTCTCGTCCCTCCCGCGCCCCGCCTGCGCCCGCTCAAACACTATGATAGGCGGGTGTATCCGGTGTCTTTCTCTGGTGTTCTCGCGGTCCTTCTCTTCGCCCATGGATACTCGTATGATACGCATAGCATCATCTACTGTACGCGCTCGTATGCCTTAAGCCATGGTTGATGTTGCTATGTTGCAATCTTAGGTTTTCTGATGAGTGTCTCAGCACGCTCCAGTTCGCGAACCGCTGCCGAAGCGTGCACAACCACCCGAGAGTAAACAAGCTGGGCGACGGAGCGGTGGGCGACCAGCGCAAGCTTAAGAAGATGCAAGACGAGATACAGGCGCTCAGGCAAGACGGGGTGTGGTTGTCGGGACCCGCTTTTTGCACGTCGTAATATATGAATCAGCGGATGTTCTACTACGTTCTCGCGTGTGCATGCTGTGAAGAGGAGGCACTGCAGCAAGGCAGTGGATGCGAAAACTGCGGCAGTTTTGTTCGCGGTAGAGGTAATCCCAGCATACGTTTGCCATTACCACGTATGCCCACGATAATAGTCAAGCTACTGTACGTATGTATACAATCTACGTGTATCATGTCCCCCCCCCGCCGCCCCCCCCTCCTCTTCCTGTCTCGCCCCCCTGCCTTCCTTCTCCGTCCTCTTTATTCAAACACGAAATCAACACCGGAACTTGTATATGTGGTCAACGACTTTTCGCCTACGAAAGTACCTGGTATTTGTGCTTTTCCCCTTCTCCCAGCCGTTTCTATCTGCACAACGGCGTTCGCTTACTCGTACCCCCCCCCCTCCGTCTCCGGCATTATAGGGACGCATCGGACGCGGACCGTCTATGCATCTACGACTCAGGCGCACCTGCACTGCCCGCGCGCGGAATCGCCAACGAATAGTATGCCCCCCCCCCCCCCCCGCCCCACACGCTGGATTCCCTCAATCGCCCAATTTTTATGCTCACGAAGTTTTTTTTTCATGGTTTGCGTACGATATCATACCGCCGAACGAGCAGGTTGAGACTCGAACACGGCGGCGGCGCCGGTGGGGGGCTCGGAGGCGCCGGCGGTGACCCCAACGCCCGTGTCATGGCGGTGCTGATGCAGATGGGACTCGAGGGGGCGTCGCAGCTGCCGGACGGTTCCATCCGCTTGCCGGACGGTCGAATCGTCGGAAATTTCGGGCTAGACGGGGAGGGCAGAGACGGCGATGGCAGTGATGCGGGAGGCGGTGCCGGGGGGGGAGGGGGGGGCTTGGGTTGGGTTGATTCTGGTGCCCGTTGTTTGATTATGTGCGTCGCCTGATTTGCTGTATTCCGTGGCCTGTTCACTCGCAGCCCGCTTGGACATAGCGGCATTGCCGCTGCGTGATGTTTCCACTAGCCGATTGGTGTCCGTTGGTTGCCAGATGCCTGCTAAAGTGTGATCGCCCGTTGACTGATTGTTCTACGCAAGGTACATCCTTCTTCTCGTATGCCCGTTTATTTGGACCCTACGCGTTTTGGTTGCTTTACCTCCCGTATCCCGCGTTAAACTGACAAACCAAACGCAGTTAGCCAAATGGGATTTGTTTTGCTTTCGTGCACCCCTGACTCACCGCCTTTGTTTGTTTGTTTTTTGTTCCGCCATCAACAAACAAATCATTCAGGGCAGCGCATGCAGTTGACGGCGGTGGCAAAAAAGGGTATTGCTAAAGAGCATGCCAAGTGGTCCCCCGTGGCGGTGGCCACGTACAAGTTCGAGCCGGTCATCGAGATCAACGAGGAGCGGGAGGCGCTCCTCACCCCGGACCAGAAGGCGGAGTTCGTAGAGATTTGTCCGGCCAAGGTAAGGTTTTATAACAGTCGACTGTTGGATATATACATATACCAGGTAGCTGTTGACCTTGCCTTCGCAGGTCCGGAGTTCGTAGAGATTTGTCCACCAAGATGAGTTTTATAGTAGTTGGCTGTTGGATATGTAGCTGTTAACCCTGCCTTCGGAGTTCGTAGAGATTTGTCCGGCCAAGGTGGGGTTTTATAACAGTTGACTGTCGGATATACAGCTGTTAAACCTGCCTGTGGAGTTCGTAGGGATTTGTCCGGCCAAGTTGAGGTGTTTCACAGTTGACTGTTGGATATACATAGCTGTTAACCCTGCCTTCGCAGGCGCGGAGTTCGTAGAGATTTACCCGACCAAGGCGGGTTGTACAGTTGACTGGTGGAAATATAGCTGGCAAACCTGGCTACGTAGGCAACGAACGGTACATGGTATGAATACCCCATACCAAAGGCGGAGTTCGTAATGAGAGATCTGTACGGCGCAGGCGAAGGATATGTTTTTGTGGGCCATTGGTTAAAAGCCTTAAACGAGATCGTGACGTGTGTCAAATATTCAAATATTCGACCCATGACCCATGCCCGTTCTGTTCTGTTCTGTTCTGTTCTGTTCTGTTTTTTTTTTTTTAAATTATATTTCCGTGGTGGGGACAGGTGTACGGGCGCGATGACAAGAGCGGGACAATATACGTGGAAAACCGAGATATGTGTATGGTGAGTGCTCGGACAATCCATCATGATGCCACCCGTGGCACGGCTCGGCTTGGCTCGGCTCGGCTGGGCTCGGGTCCGGTCGGATTGGGTCCGGTCAGGTCGGGTCATGTCGGGTCAGGAGGGTCAGGAGGGTTTCAAACTCTCACGGGTCGGGTCATGTCGGATTGGGTCGGGAGGTTTTCAAAATCTCACGGGTCGGGTCGAGTCGGGTCGGATCAGGTTTTTAAACTATAACGGTTCGGGTCGGGTGAGGTCGGGTCGGGTCAGGAGATTTCAAACTCTCACGGATCGGGTCGGTTCGGGTCGGGTCACCCTTACTCAACCCGACCCGACCCGATCTGACCCGACCCGACCCGTGAGGTTTGACCCGACCCATGAACAGCCCTGAAAAATACAAAATATTGGGTAGTTCCTCAGTCGAAAAGAACCTCGCTCTCCGTAAATATAAGCAACGTTTAGTGTTGATACTAATATCAAAACTGTCCTTATATTTATGGGAAAAGTGGTAGCCAATACAGTACCAGGCATGTGGCAAGACTGACCTTGGATAGCAGCCGGCGGGGTGGCAACTGGCGTAGGAACCGAAGAAGACGTCTGAACCCTAAACTCTCGACCTACGGCGGTGTGTTTCTTGTTGTAGTTGGCTGGGACCGCTGAGGTGCAGAGGAAGGGGGTAGGCCCCGACCGTCTTACTCCCGACCATCGTGTTTAGTCTCGAAGCCAGGAGCTACGAGTTGATGCCACTATACTTGGTACCCGCGTCAAGATCTGCGCCCACGTTGTTGGGTCTACGTCCTACGTGGTGATACTCGCAGTCACCGTAGTACGTAGTCCGAATGTGCTGTAGGCTATGTCGGCTTGATTGCGAATGAGCGACAGACAAGCGCTGGAAGGAGGCCGTGGACACTAAATGATGCTAGCGATACATATTAATAGGAAGATTATCCTCGGGGCTAAACCGGAATGAGTGCGGTCTGTTTTTCTTGGTCAGTTTCCACTGCGTACATAGACGAGATCGCGACCTCTGTGCAGCATGTATATACTATTGGGGTTCATCTTGCCGCCTGAAAAGGACACAGCGCGAGCGCAAGCAGGCTATTTGTTTCCTAATGACTGTTGTAGCAGTCCTGTCCTGATCTTTGATGTAATCGCTTCTACGCGGTAGCCTAGCCTCCTAGGGTCGGGTGACCTCAGGCTGTCTGACCTAGACAGGACGTGTGCTTCACCTCTCCCCTTGACCACGTATCCTATGGAAGAAAAACACATAATGAGCGCCCTAATTTTGGAGGTTCGTGCTTCTATTAGTGGTAGAAATTGTGCTCCGTCTCGAAAGGGACGCGTCGCTAATTGTCGAAAGACGAAGACAAGCAACAAATGAGGACGCCCCCCTCGCCCCCTACCACCTCACCGACAGGAGCGCAAGAAGGATTTTGCCGGCTTGCAAGACCAGCTTGACACGGTACGAGCGACCTCTGCGGAGGGACAGAAGGAGGCCAGACGGCGAGAGAACGACCTGGCGCTAAAGCTCGCCGCGGCCAAGGCCCAGCTTGGCACGGTGGAAGCAGCGGCGGAGCGAACAAAGGATGAGCAGTTGGCCGCGGTGTTAACGGGGAGCCACGAGGTGAATTGGAGAATTTGAGGCAGCAGAGAGTGGAGGGAGGAGTGCTCGGAGTTGTTGGTGTTGTTGTTGTTGTTGTTGTTGTTGTTGTTGTTGTTGTTGTTGTTGTTGCTGTTGTTGTTGTTGTTGTTGCTGTTGTTGCTGTTGTTGTTGTTGTTCCCGCGAAGTGCTCTTTTGGTGTATGTCGCCGCACCTACCAGGTGGCTCGCTGGCTTTACGGCGACTTGTTTGGGTATCTGAAACCAACCCTTCCGCCTGATTCATCCATGCCCCTTTTACTTGGGACCTTGCATTGGCCGGAGACTGGAGGGGTTGCTATCAAAAACTTTTTATGTCAATTGATCCTTGGAGCGCTGGGTGCGCTGCGCGCTCCACTGTCTCCAAAGGATTAAAACAAAAAAACTTGTATAGGTGTCCTGGAACATGTGCATATGATAGCTGCAAGCATTGCCCATACGCGCGAAAAAGTGGTAAATGCACGGTGACCCTCACGATTCGTCAGACGCGCTTGGAAGCTTTCATGTTGTACGCGCCCCGGAAATTCTCAAGCTCCGCGCCGCTGATACACATGCATGTCTCCCTCGCGCGACTCTCTCCTTACCCACGACCCACCGTTTTCCTTACGTGGACGACAGCTTCTTCGACGGCAGCGACGAACGCTTCTCAAAATCACGGGGCGTGCTGACACCGATGGGCCCGAGCACTCGGATGCGCGGGCAAAGGAAGCAAAGGAAGCAAGGTGCGAGCGAGGACGCGTGCGACAATAGGGGGTAGCACTTGTTTCGTCCAAACATTTTCAGGCTGACAAGGGGGGGAAGAGGGGAGGTGTCACTCACGTAGTTCATGGCCGTAGTCGTATGGCCATAGTCCCTCGCATCCCTTGCACAATGCCGGGACGGAGCACGTCGGGTTTTCGCCGACCAGGAGGGTATTACTTGGGCTAAGGGCAAAGCGCCCGTGAGGTGTTGCGCGGGGGAGAACCCTCGGCTGAAGAGGGTTTCCCTAATAAGGCATATGCCTTATCGTGCCCGATAAGGCATGTGCCTTATTGCCGTAAAACAAAATTGGGGTTAAAGCCAACTTTTTTCGATGTATACCTACGAGGCCATATGGTGTTGTTCATCGAGGGGTCCCACTTTCAATGTCCTCAAGGCCAGGTTTTGGGTGTCGGCTTAGAGATCCTCAGGCGATGAGCCTCAGAAAATTATCAGAAAATGCTAGGTGCGCCTCTATCGTAGCATGCACCCGAGTGCCTTTTCTCTCTCTCTTTTTCTCTCCTCGAAACGCCTAAACTGGACCTGGTTCATGGGTGCGGCGGGACGAGTTTACCTCGACACGAACTTTTACACTCGATTGGACCACGTGGTCTACCGGCAGTCCCGTGTCGATCCATGAATAGTTGAGGTTGTTTAAAATAGCGTCCAGCCTAAAACGTGGGCCTTGGTGGCTCTTAACAGGCGGAGCTGAGCTGCCTGTTAAGCGCATGCACACGATGTTGAGGTGAAAATCCCACGAAGGCATTGGTCACGTGTGACCCGGGTGCTGCAATTAAATACTAGGGATGGAGCACCTGTTCGCCTCGGGGTATACGAACGAGACGCGCACGTGTGTCATTGGTGATTCGATTAAACCGTAAGTTAAACACCGAAGGCATCCGCCCCCCTAGGGAAACACGCCTGCATTTACTCCAAACCTGCCTCCCCCCCCAACAGTGCCACCCCTGTTATCGCCCTTGGTTTCTAATGTTACATCGTAGGGAGAGAAGGGATGAGGTGGCCAAGCACGAGCAAAGCTTTCGGGCGCTCAAGTTCAGCACAGAGGTAAGCCGCCCACCGTAAGTCAACAGTAGAGCGCCAAAGGTGGTCTACAGGCGCGCGACCTCTAAGGCTCGGACAAATGAGTACGATGGGTGACACAGAGGTGTTAAAAAAAACACACGAGCATACTTTGCGCCCCCCCCCGACAAAGACAGTCCGCTTCACAAGCGGGTTTCTTAGTAGGGTGCAGTTCACCCTTCATATGACTCGCTAAACACCTCACGTTTCGCTTCGCGCTTGGTGCAAGCAATGTTTGTCTGGTCGGTGACAACCCGACATGCTCCGTTTTGCCATTGTGGGGGGTGCGAGGGTTTATGACCATACGACTACGGCCATGCATGACATGCGGCTAATGAGTACACTCCCTGACAAAGAAGGCCTTTGAACTTGGCCTGCAGGTTGAGACCGAAAATCTGAAGCAGAAGTGCGAACAGGCTACGCAAGAAGAGGCGAAGGGACGAGCCATGACCGAGGAGAAGCTAGAGAGATGGGTGACCCGTCGGAATCGAGAGGTAACTCGTCACACCTCCTTACGCTGGCGTAGATTTAGCAAAGAAGGAGAGCTGCGTAGTGAAGCCCCCACGCTTTCGGGTGGTCTCGCTGCTGAAAAACGGATCAGCAGTTCAGTACGCCTTTGGTTTCAGGATACCCCCGATGTCCAAAAGCTATATTTAGGCACAACTACTTGGGGCCTATTTAGTCTGTCATGCCCACACCCTGTCTGTTTGGTCACGAAGCAGCCCTGTTTTCGCACGTCTTGGTCGTACGTTTCTTTATGCCCGCAATCGAGAAGATGTTGATTGAAACACGGTTTTTTGTTTTTACGCTAACACCTTATGGAATCGGTCGACTTCGTATGGCAGACCCCCCTTGCCGGCATTTGTATCGACTTATCAGCTGACGTGTGCAATCTCCCTTCCACCCCCCCCACCCCCCCCACCCCCCCCCCGCGCGCGCTTCCGAAATCAACCATGGAGCAGGTTCGAGAATTTTCCGTGGAGCTTCTCTTGCTTCATGACCACGCCCTCTCCTTGAGGCGCACTCTCCGTTCCGCCGGCCTGGATCCACCCCCACTCTGTGAAGCTTCTTCACCTGCCGTCGCTCGCGATGCGGAGGCCCAAACAGGAGAACCCTTAACCTCGTCCACCACTGCCGCCCTCGCCGCCGCCGCCACCACCACCACGGCAAACCCTGTCCCTCCACACAGCAGCAAATCAACCCCAGCCTTGTTGCTTCAGTCGGCATCTCTCCCTCGCCTCTCGAGACTGCTTCAAGCACGGGGAGAACAGTCCCTCGACCATTTTCTCCTAGAGTCAAGGACGTCGGAGGTGGCTGACCTTGACGAGCGCAACGCCACCGGTCGGAGAGCCGCACCAGCCGCCCCTCGTGCTCGTCCGCGATCAGCGGGGGTAGCAAGAAAACGCCGATCCCCGGAGCGCGCGCATCTGTCCCAGGGGCTGCAGCCGGGGTTTCAGGCCCGGCCAGGCGTTTAGTTAACGTGGTTAAAGGGGGAGGTCATCGGTGTGTGCGTAGAACACAACGGCCCACGAGTGCCCCTGGGCGACATCCCTGCGGAAACAGCGGTGGGGAGAGTTGGCCCTCGGAAGGGCCCTGTTTGGCCAGGCGAGTGGAAGGTGGGGGCGGGGGGTGGGAAGGCCGGGGGGCGAGAGCGCTGGCGGGGTGGAACGCACGAGATTTGATAGGGAGGGACGCAGGAGAGCTGTCTCGAGATGGGTTGGTGCGTCTAGTCGGAACGCTGCGGGAGAGCTTGGCCGGGTGTGAAGGGCAGTGGGGCGAGGAGGGGGACACCGAGGTGAGAGAGAGAGAGCGGTGGAATCAAGAATACACAGCAGAATGAAAGTTGGACGGTTTGTTTTCGACATTATGGGCTCCGACGGCTTGTCTTATTGTCGACGTTTTGTTTTGCCGATCAGTGCACGACTATTTCCGTGCGACTGAACGAATCTAGTTGAGTGCCACCTCCCATTTGTAATCTAGTTATGTGGTGGTAGAAAAACCCTCCCGTTGGCTGACTTTATATTCCGTCGACGGCTGACTTTTGCCTCTTCAGAGATACCTTTTCCGTTTAAAGCAAGTGAAAACGATCTCTTTTAATTGCAATTTTTCCCTTGCAAGCCAACTGCATCCTTCGGCAATAGCATATTTCAGAAGCTTTACGATACACTCGTCGCTTTTTTAACACAACCAACCCTCTATCTGTTTTCTTGATGGCTGACACCACCCCTACGCCTACCCCCCCCCCCCCTACCTGTGCCCTCAACCATAACTGTGTTCATGGCAGCAGCAGCAGGAGCAAATGCGAAGGAAATGTCAAGTCCGAAAACCCGCGCGAGGAGCAGCGATAGTATCGTTCAAGAGTCACGCGGAGGGGGAAAGCACCGCAGACGGCCCCGAGGAAGGGCGAGCCGAGATGCAAACCCGTCTCAGGGAGCAAGCGCGGAGATACAACGACCTTAGGGTCGCCTACAAGTCTCTCTGCCGCCGCCTGGACAAATATCGCAGCCTTGGCGGCGCCAGGGCGATGAGAGCGTGCAGCAGCGGGGGGGGTGAAAAGCCTGGTATCGTTAAGCTCTCCCCCCGGTACGGCCGAGAACCATCCGGCGCAAACCTGCTCCCTGCGGGGCGAGGCACGCCCGAGATACAGAATGCCGGAAAGAGGAGGGTGCAAACAGCTGGGGGCGTTGCGCCCCGTCGTTTTCCAGAGGTGTAGGAGGGTGTGTGACAGATCTGGAGGTTGGTGAGGATAGCAATACGTTGTCCGGGGCGGGTAACTTGTGTAACTGGCACGAAACAGGGATACCTGCGATATAACTGCGATTTTTTACGTGCCTTCTTTACGTATATACCTTGCTGGCTTTATCGCCTGACGGCGCTTGCCAGGCGACAGCATAAACTATGTCGCCAACCAGCAAGGTCGAACGGCTTCGTTCATAGGACCTTGTATGACCGAAACAGGCGGATGCTGATTCGTAGCACAACACTACTGTTAATTCTCCACGCGTACGCCGCGCCGGATAGGTCTGGACGCGTGCTACGATATATAGAGGTCGTAGAGGTATACCTTTTTTTGGCTGAAACGTTTTCTGAGTGACGGGGCGGCGCCTTAACCCAAAATTCGCCAGAATTTCGTTCTTGTGTTGAAACGTTAAGGGCCCGTTTTAACGAAGAAAAAAAAATATCAATTTGGAAAAAAACAAAAAAAAAATTCAAATTCGCTTTTCATTGGTCAACACACGCACCAGCACCAAAGATTAGGATCTTGGGGTATATTCTTGGGTGGTGGTGCGGGTTCTGACCAATGAAAAGCGGATTTGATTTTTTTTTTTTCCAAATTGATTTTTGTTTTCTTCGTTAAAACGGGCCCTAATCGTTGTATACGAAGTATATAATTAGCTATGATATTGCTCATCGGGTCGAAGTGTCCATTTTCCTCCGAAATCGTTTCTGACTGACCATTATTTACGGGGGGCCATAGTAAATAGGGGGCCTACGGTACACACAACAACCCATATATTTGCCTATTTTTTTCTAGCAGTATTTGGTCCTATTTACTATATATGGTCCTCCGTAATATTAGTATAGACCTCCTCAAGCCACCACCCTCAGAAGGCTCAGAAGGCACACACGTGGTGCACCTTTACCGTAGCAAGCATCTCTGTACGTGAACGTAGCTCTACAGAATGGTGCACGTACGTACTATGCAGTCGCCGCGATAGGATCTACAGTAACTAGAATACTCTTTTCGCAGATCTTCTCGAATACATTGTCTCCCTGGTCGGTGAAAACCCGACGTGCTCCGTCCCGGCATTGTAGGGGTGCGAGGGTCTATTGTGATGTATGACTACCAGGTACGAGCCATGCGTGACATGAGTGCACCTTCCCCTAAGCTCATTCGGCGCCGTCATCCATATTCAAGAAAGCCCGTCTCACAAACGGTTATTTTTAGGATGAAGCTCACCCTTCATGCGACTCGTCCAACACGTCACGGCGCTTAGGGTTTGGTGCAAGGAAATCTCTACCTGGTCAGTGAAAACCCGAGGTGCTCCGTCCCGGGTCTATGGTCATACTACTACGGCCATGCATGGCGTGAGTACACTCCGCCCCTAAGCTCGCAGCGTGAGGCAGGACGCGTCAATGACTACTGCTGCTGCAAATATACGAAGTATGACAGTAAGTGAAACAGCTGGACAAATCAACGCACTAAGATTGGATGTGCGGCACGTAGCCATATGAGGACTCAGTGTACCACTCTGGTCGAGAAAACGGGTACTCGTACCACTTTTGGGCGGAAATATAATGACCTTTTAGACAATAATATTAATACCAATACATCCTTATTTTTCCGCCCAGAGCGGTATGATATTTCCGACCAGCGTGGTTTGTCGGCATAGGACGAGGGCAGAAGACCGAATTGAGAAAAAAAAATCGAGATGGGTTTGTTTTTCCTGGAGTCATTCATTTCACTTCGATGTGTTATGTTTTCCTGACACCAGAGTTTTGTCGCGCTCAAAATGGTTGGAGATAAAATGTTCGATTGGTCCCCCACCACTATCCTGCAGCCCCCCCCCCCCCCCTCGCCTTACATGGAAAATTGCAGCTCAAACGCGATTGACGCAGTATTGGATGGAGTTAAAACTCTGGAATTTGAATTGATTTTGGGCTCGCGGCTGACGTCGCGGTTGCCAAAAAACAAACACAAGGATGGCACAAGGATGTGCACACACATGTCTTGACATCGCATCCTCGGCTTGATCTCGATGCCTAGCTGTGGTCGTAATGCAGCTTTTTGTTAACGCCGGAAAAGGTTTTCTGATTGCCGCAGCCTGCATGATTCACACACCGGACAGGTCGGTAACCCTTACTTTCATGGTCGAGATATTTCAGGGCAGGAACATTCCTGATCTGTATGATCTGTATGATCTGTTTGATCTGTTTGATCTGTTTGATCTGTATGGTCTGTATGATCTGTATGATCTGTTTGATCTGTTTGATCTGTTTGATCTGTATGATCTGTATGATTTGTATGATCTAGCTCATGTTGCCGGCTGGGATCTGCATACTCTGCACGATCTAGTACAAGTTTACTGGGTTGGATCTGTACTATACAGATTATGCACAACATATCATAACGGCCAGATTTGAATCTACTAGTAAATGATCTAGATTATCTATTAATAGATCATGATCTTATCCGGAGTTGTGAAGCTTGGGATCGCTCATTCACCACCATCCTCAATGTCAAAGGACAGAATTGCAGGAGATATTCCGCCAGTGAAACAAAGCAACTCAAACACATGCCGCCACGTGGTGGCTCACACCTTCTATAGATTGAGTGGGACCTAGAGACGGCGTGTGTTCGTGACGCACGACAAAAATCCCCGGCCGTGCCGCGCCGGGCTGGCCACGCCCGGTCTGCCATATCTAGACAGCTGGTAAGTACGTACGCACGGCCCGGACCGGTGGCGAACGACTGCTGTCGTTTTCTGAATAGTGAAAAAGACCCCCCCCCCTAAAGTGTAAGTTAAGCTATTATCTTGCTGACCCCTTTGTAGTCGCATATGTCTATGTTATTCAATTGCAGTTCGGGTTTTGCTACCCCCGATGCCAAAAAAACGCGTGGGTTGCAACATTGCCCCCCCCCCCCCTCCTATACGCGCCGCGCAAGACTTGTGCGTCCGAAAAAAAGCACGGACGCCAAGGCCAATCAACCAATCACTTCCAACGAGGCCGGTCGAAACTGGGGACCATGAACAAACCGACCCCGCTTGCTGTTTGCCCCATAGTCGTCCCCAGTAGGCTTCCCGGAGAGGGGCTGGCCGATCGACGCCGGCCAGAAGCTGCGCGGAAAAAAGAGAGAAACCGTGAACAAGGAGGGGCGGCGTTAGTGGTCGCCAAGCGAAGAAGACCGTTAACGGCCCAGACGATACTTCATGTGCGATCAGGCTACTGTGTCCGTATTGCTTGGCATCCCTGAATCACAAGTCGAAAGGCAGTGCTTCCTTCGTTAAAATGTTTCTGGGAACGAAAGCTCGGGTCGATCGCGCCCTTTTTGGCGAATTTTGCGTGAACACCTGATCCGTCAGGGTGGCTTTTCCCCCACCATCAAACCTCGTCTGGTTTTACGCCAACTTTTCACCAGTTGGTGCCCCCCCCCCCCCCCCCCCCCCCCCCCGCCTTACATGGAAAATTGAAGCTCAAACGCGATTGACGCAGTATTGGATGGAGTTAAAACTCTGGAATTCGAATTGATTTTGGGCTCGCGGCTGACGTCGCGGTTGCCAAAAAACAAACACAAGGATGGCACAAGGATGTGCACACAAATGTCTTGACATCGCATCCTCGGCTTGATCTCGACGCCTAGCTGTGGTCGTAATGCAGCTTCTTGTTAACGCCGGAAAAGGTTTTCTGATTGCCGCAGCCTGCATGATTCACACACCGGACAGGTCGGTAACCCTTACTTTCATGGTCGAGATATTCAGGGCAGGAATATTCCTGATCTGTATGATCTGTATGATCTGTATGGTCTGTTTGATCTTTTTGATCTGTATGATCTGTATGATCTGTATGATTTGTATGATCTAGCTCATGTTGCCGGCTGGGATCTGCATACTCTGCACGATCTAGTACAAGTTTACTGGGTTGGATCTGTACTATACAGATTATGCACAACATATCATAACGGCCAGATTTGAATCTACTAGTAAATGATCTAGATTATCTATTAATAGATCATGATCTTATCCGGAGTTGTGAAGCTTGCTGCCGCTCGGCTTGGTGGTGTGTTTTTCAGTATCCAAGCAGGACGAAGATTGTCGCTTAGAAGACAAACAGTTTATTTCGGTATCAAGCAGGGGTATTGGTGCTTAGAAGACAAACGCGTGACAAAACTCTAGTACGCGCTGCCGAATGTTGTCGTGTCCTACCCTGTTCCGGGCGGGGGGGGGGGGGGCACCAACTGGTGAAAAGTTGGCGTAAAACCAGACGAGGTTTGATGGTGGGGGAAAAGCCACCCTGACGGATCAGGTGTTCACGCAAAATTCGCCAAAAAGGGCGCGATCGACCCGAGCTTTCGTTCCCAGAAACATTTTAACGAAGGAAGCACTGCCTTTCGACTTGTGATTCAGGGATGCCAAGCAATACGGACACAGTAGCCTGATCGCACATGAAGTATCGTCTGGGCCGTTAACGGTCTTCTTCGCTTGGCGACCACTAACGCCGCCCCTCCTTGTTCACGGTTTCTCTCTTTTTTCCGCGCAGCTTCTGGCCGGCGTCGATCGGCCAGCCCCTCTCCGGGAAGCCTACTGGGGACGACTATGGGGCAAACAGCAAGCGGGGTCGGTTTGTTCATGGTCCCCAGTTTCGACCGGCCTCGTTGGAAGTGATTGGTTGATTGGCCTTGGCGTCCGTGCTTTTTTTCGGACGCACAAGTCTTGCGCGGCGCGGGGGGGGGGGGGGGGGGGGCAACGTTGCAACCCACGCGTTTTTTGGCATCGGGGGTAGCAAAACCCGAACTGCAATTGAATAACATAGACATATGCGACTACAAAGGGGTCAGCAAGATAATAGCTTAACTTACACTTTAGGGGGGGGGGTCTTTTTCACTATTCAGAAAACGGCAGCAGTCGTTCGCCACCGGTTCGGGCCGTGCGTACGTACTTACCAGCTGTCTAGATATGGCAGACCGGGCGTGGCCAGCCCGGCGCGGCACGGCCGGGGATTTTTGTCGTGCGTCACGAACACACGCCGTCTCTAGGTCCCACTCAATCTATAGAAGGTGTGAGCCACCACGTGGCGGCATGTGTTTGAGTTGCTTTGTTTCACTGGCGGAATATCTCCTGCAATTATGTCCTTTGACATTGAGGATGGTGGTGAATGAGCGATCCCAAGCTTCACAACTCCGGATAAGATCATGATCTATTAATAGATAATCTAGATCATTTACTAGTAGATTCAAACCTGGCCGTTATGAGATGTTGTGCATAATCTGTATAGTACAGATCCAACCCAGTAAACTTGTGCTAGATCGTGCAGAGTATGCAGATCCCAGCCGGCAACATGAGCTAAATCATACAAATCATACAGATCATACAGATCAAACAGATCAAACAGATCAAACAGATCATACAGATCATACAGACCATACAGATCAAACAGATCAAACAGATCAAACAGATCATACAGATCATACAGATCAGGAATGTTCCTGCCCTGAAATATCTCGACCATGAAAGTAAGGGTTACCGACCTGTCCGGTGTGTGAATCATGCAGGCTGCGGCAATCAGAAAACCTTTTCCGGCGTTAACAAAAAGCTGCATTACGACCACAGCTAGGCATCGAGATCAAGCCGAGGATGCGATGTCAAGACATGTGTGTGCACATCCTTGTGCCATCCTTGTGTTTGTTTTTTGGCAACCGCGACGTCAGCCGCGAGCCCAAAATCAATTCAAATTCCAGAGTTTTAACTCCATCCAATACTGCGTCAATCGCGTTTGAGCTGCAATTTTCCATGTAAGGCGAGGGGGGGGGGGGGGGCTGCAGGATAGTGGTGGGGGACCAATCGAACATTTTATCTCCAACCATTTTGAGCGCGACAAAACTCTGGTGTCAGGAAAACATAACACATCGAAGTGAAATGAATGACTCCAGGAAAAACAAACCCATCTCGATTTTTTTTTCTCAATTCGGTCTTCTGCCCTCGTCCTATGCCGACAAACCACGCTGGTCGGAAATATAATACCGCTCTGGGCGAAAATATAAGGATGTATTGGTATTAATATTAGTGTCTAAACGGTCATTATATTTCCGCCCAAAAGTGGTACGAGTACCCGTTTTCTCGACCAGAGTGGTACACTGAGTCCTCATATGGCTACGTGCCGCACATCCAATCTTAGTGCGTTGATTTGTCCAGCTGTTTCACTTACTGTCATACTTCGTATATTTGCAGCAGCAGTAGTCATTGACGCGTCCTGCCTCACGCTGCGAGCTTAGGGGCGGAGTGTACTCACGCCATGCATGGCCGTAGTAGTATGACCATAGACCCGGACGGAGCACCTCGGGTTTTCACTGACCAGGTAGAGATTTCCTTGCACCAAACGCTAAGCGCCGTGACGTGTTGGACGAGTCGCATGAAGGGTGAGCTTCATCCTAAAAATAGCCGTTTGTGAGGCGGGCTTTCTCAAATATGGATGACGGCGCCGAATGAGCTCAGGGGGAGGTGTACTTATGTTACGCATGGCTCGTACCTGGTAGTCATATATCACAATAGACCCTCGCACCCCTACAATGCCGGGACGGAGCACGTCGGGTTTTCACCGACCAGGGAGACAATGCATTCGAGAAGATCTGCGAAAAGAGTATTCTAGTTTCTGTAGATCCCTATTGCGGCGACTACATAGTACGTACGTGCACCATTCTGTAGAGCTACGTTCACGTACAGAGATGCTTGCTACGGTAAAGGTGCACCACGTGTGTGCCTTCTGAGCCTTCTGAGGGTGGTGGCTTGAGGAGGTCTATACTAATATTACGGAGGACCATATATAGTAAATAGGACCAAATACTGCTAGAAAAAAATAGGCAAATATATGGGTTGTGTGTACCGTAGGCCCCCTATTTACTATGGCCCCCCGTAAATAATGGTCAGTCAGAAACGATTTCGGAGGAAAATGGACACTTCGACCCGATGAGCAATATCATAGCTAATTATATACTTCGTATACAACGATTAGGGCCCGTTTTAACGAAGAAAACAAAAATCAATTTGGAAAAAAAAAAAATCAAATCCGCTTTTCATTGGTCAGAACCCGCACCACCACCCAAGAATATACCCGAAGATCCTAATATTTGGTGCTGGTGCGTGTGTTGACCAATGAAAAGATAATTTGTTTTTTGTTTTTTTCCAAATTGATATTTTTTTTTCTTCGTTAAAACGGGCCCTTAACGTTTCAACACAAGAACGAAATTCTGGCGAATTTTGGGTTAAGGCGCCGCCCCGTCACTCAGAAAACGTTTCAGCCAAAAAAAGGTATACCTCTACGACCTCTATATATCGTAGCACGCGTCCAGACCTATCCGGCGCGGCGTACGCGTGGAGAATTAACAGTAGTGTTGTGCTACGAATCAGCATCCGCCTGTTTCGGTCATACAAGGTCCTATGAACGAAGCCGTTCGACCTTGCTGGTTGGCGACATAGTTTATGCTGTCGCCTGGCAAGCGCCGTCAGGCGATAAAGCCAGCAAGGTATATACGTAAAGAAGGCACGTAAAAAATCGCAGTTATATCGCAGGTATCCCTGTTTCGTGCCAGTTACACAAGTTACCCGCCCCGGACAACGTATTGCTATCCTCACCAACCTCCAGATCTGTCACACACCCTCCTACACCTCTGGAAAACGACGGGGCGCAACGCCCCCAGCTGTTTGCACCCTCCTCTTTCCGGCATTCTGTATCTCGGGCGTGCCTCGCCCCGCAGGGAGCAGGTTTGCGCCGGATGGTTCTCGGCCGTACCGGGGGGAGAGCTTAACGATACCAGGCTTTTCACCCCCCCCGCTGCTGCACGCTCTCATCGCCCTGGCGCCGCCAAGGCTGCGATATTTGTCCAGGCGGCGGCAGAGAGACTTGTAGGCGACCCTAAGGTCGTTGTATCTCCGCGCTTGCTCCCTGAGACGGGTTTGCATCTCGGCTCGCCCTTCCTCGGGGCCGTCTGCGGTGCTTTCCCCCTCCGCGTGACTCTTGAACGATACTATCGCTGCTCCTCGCGCGGGTTTTCGGACTTGACATTTCNGCACGAAACAGAATAATTGATCCACTTCCGGGGGGAACAAAAGGCTCACCGGAGGAAGGCCTCGGCGCGGGGCTTGAAGACCTGCCTCTTCTCCCGCCAACGCTGTCACCAGTGAGCCCTTCTGTTGTCGATGGACGCTGCCCGAAAGAACGGTTAGCGGCTATCGCGAACGAACGCGGGACCACTCCCCCCATCGTCCCCGCTTTCGGCCCCGCCACGACGCCCCCCTGCCGCCCAGCCGCGTCTCTACCCATCCTGCGCCCGCGATCTCTCGACGTCGTCGTCGACGGCGCGTGGTGGCTGCGGGGAGCGTTCGTCGTCTCGTAACCGACGCCGTCCGCACCACTACCACTCCCGGCCTGCATGATGTACCCCCTAAACCCTGGCGGTATTCCGGACCTGTGTTGCCGTGGCTTGTGAGCCCCGTGCGTTGCCTGCTGGCGCGCATAGCGGGATTCGGATACACCAGTGGCAGCCGATGTCACCGCGGCCGCGGCGGCGGCAGCAGCAGCGGCAGCGGAAGACCTGCGGCTCCGCCCCGGCGCCGGGGACCCAGACCGATACGTTTGAGCGCCGCCCGCCCTGTTAGACCTGGGGCCACTCCCACCCGAACTTTGAGGGCGGTGGGAGAGCGCTGAAGAAAAAATTGCCTCTTCCGAGGCTCTGCTTGTCCGCGCGGGCACACCGTTCCCCCGAATTTCTGTGGACCCTCCCGGATACGAGTACGTCGAAGCGGCGTAGCTGCCGCCGCCGCCGCCGCCGCCGCTTGCGCTCGTATCTCGCTGCCGCCTTCCGCGCGGTGCGGGGTTCGCCCACCGCCCGGTATCGCCGCCGGTGCCGTTGCCGATGCCGATGCCACCGTCGCCGCTGCGACCGCTGTTATTAGACCCCTTTCGCGATGGGAGAGGCAGAGACGACCCGCCATTCTGCCGCAAAAGTCCGTTTAGTAAACTTGACTCGGCCACGCCCTCGCTGCCGCCGAAACCTCGACGGTGGGGGCGCGCGAAATCGGCGCCAGAGCCACCGCTCCCGGCTTGGTGCTTCCTCGCTGGTGGTGGGGTGGTGGACTGCCCGCTTCGTGTACGTTGCGCTTCGACCGGAGGTGCTGCGGATTGGGAGGAGGTGCGGATTTCTCGCGGCAGTTCTCCCCTGCCGCTGCCTCTTTCCCTCCCAGGTCTGGGCGCATTGGTCGCGCGTGGCTGTGTGTTGACAAAGTAAGGCGCACGAGCGGAGCAGCAGTGTTAAGCCAAGGAGGTTTATCAAGGACAACAATATACACTTCCGTGGCTTCAGTCCCTTCCCAGTACTCACTGTTGTGAGTGCATACAAGTCAGCCACAACAACCGCAAAACCGTGACATACAATATTATGCACCTTCTGGAATTCCGGTCTATCGTCTCTTGCATATGAGGCGATATTTTAGCGTTTCAATACCCTGGCTTGCAAGTATTGTAGCTCAACACCCTGCTTTGGCTCTTCCGTGTCACCCGAACATGCCTACCTCGGGTTCCATTCCTCCACCCGCCGACATCCGCGCCAGACGCAACGACTCCGTCGATGAGTACAGTCCGCCTGCTCCAGCGCCTGAAGCCATCGCTTGCTCCCTCCGACCGCCGTCACCACCGTCTCTATAATCAAAACTACTACCGCCACCACCACCACCACCACCGCCCCTTCCGGTAGACCCTTGAGTCATCTGCGCCTGTGAAGCATGAGGGCGGTCATTTTTCCCGCTCGTTGCCTCTCTCCAACGTTGGCGGAGATGATCGTTCGCGGTCAGCTTCGAGCCCGACGGCATGAGGCCATGCGCCGGGTACCCCTCATAACTGCTGCCGATGCTGCTGGACTTGGGCCGGTGATCTTTCGCCTCGTAGACGATGGAATCGGTAGAGTCTGTGGCGGTCCGGTCGTCTTCCGGGCCGTCGCGATCGCCACCACCACCTCCGCCCCCGTTGCTAGCGTCACCCGCCGGGCGCTGTGGCGGGGCGCTGGTCGGCCGTTCCTGTGAGAACATGTTGCCCGACGGCAAGCTCTTTTGTCTGCGATCTGGTACCTGTTTTTTTCCGTGCAGCAAAGCATGGGTCGACAGACGCGGATGAAAAACGTGACTCTGCTGTGTGAGGTTGGAGGTAAAAAATACCAGTATACCCCTGTCGATAATTCACCGTTTGTAAACTAATATACAACTCAAACGATCCTTATTTATCGGGACATAGTGTTAAGTTTTTATTTTGTTGTGGGTCCGCTCAAAGAATCGTCCAGGTCTGTTTCGGCCGTTGTGGAAACGTGCAACAAGTACGAAAGTTTCCTGCTCGAGTTGTACCTTAGGGGCAACTAAACATCAAATTAATTTCCAGGCGGGTGTTCTATATACCTGGTCAGGCGGGCCCTGCTGGGGTCGGGGCGAAGGCAGCCTCCTCTGCTGAGGGTTTGGCGTCTGCGCAAGCTGCAGCAAACTCCCGCCGCCTTCCCCTGCCGGATAATGCCTCCCCGCTGAAGCCTTCCTCCCCCTTTCCCCCTGTCCCTGCACGGGTGTGTCATGCCCCACCGGTCCCAAGCCTTCCTTCCCTGCTCGTCGTTGATCTGCCGAACCAAGATCATCACCCCGCGATTTCCCCGGGCCCCAGCTGGGGTCCGGGGAGTCACTTGGGGTCACCTCGCCATGGTAATCGGCCCTACCCGGCGCCTGCGGCAGACGCGTGATAGTTTCGTGCATGAACTTCGCCGTCGATTTCGTAACGTCCATCCCCGGGACTTTCAGGCTTCCCTCGCTTCCTCCTCTTCGCATGCTCGGTTTCACCAACGCCGCCGTCGCTGCTTCAACGGCGGCAATTGCCCCACCGCCCGCGTCCACCTGTTCGATGTTCCTGCCCTCGCGCGTGAGTTTCATCTCGCCGACCTGTCTCCTTCTGCCGGCTCCTCCCTCCTCCCCGCCGCGCCCGTCCCACGCTCTCGACGCCTCCGGTGTCGGTGGGATGTTGGCCACAACCATTCCGTCTTCGCGAGGCAGGTTCGACACTGATCCCGAGGGGGGGAGAGTTTGGGTCCTCGTCTTCTCGTTTCTGCCCACCCCCGCGTGCCTTGTTTCGGTTTCACTTCTGACGTCGTTGGCTCGAGTCCTGTCGTTTCCACCGCCCGTGGCGTCTACCTGGTCCCTCGCGCTCGCGCTTCCTTCCCAGGCCTGTCGTTCCTCTTGCCTTGCAGGCGCGACCGAGTCTCGCACCCCTCGCCCGTGCTCCAACGAGGACGGGTTGCTCTTCGACTCGCCGTTTATTGGTTCGCGCGCTGTGTGAGCTTTACTTGCTGCGGCGGAAAATTCGGAGATTTTCTCTTCGCCCAGCCTAGACCCGCCTTTGGTGGTCGCAGCAGCAGCAGAAGAAGCAGCAGAAGAAGCAGCAGCAGCAGCAGCAGCTATCTCGTCTGCCTCGGTAGACGAGTCGTCTAACGCGTCACGAGAAAGCGGCGATCCTAGAGCTCCGCAGCCACTAGACAGGTCGCTCCCACTGGCGTTGTCATTTTCCCCTCCTCCCACGGAAGCTCTAAGGCCTTCGCCAGCCCAGTAATCGGATCGCGGCTCGCTCAAATCTTCAACGATAACTTCGTCCTCCTCTTTTGCTGGACCCGCGCATCTCAACGCCTCCAGCGGATCCCCCCCGGCCCCGCCCCCACCGCTTGCGACGGCGGCAGCAGCGTCGCCGCTGGCCGTGACCCCAAGCACCCGCGCCTCTGACTCCAGCGGTAGCGAGCGGGAGCTGTTCAATTTTCGTCCGTCACTCTTATTAGCCGTGCTCCGCTTCACCTTGTCTCCTTTCAAGATCCCAGTAGGAGAAGCAAACCTCGATATCCTGGATGGTTTTCCCCTCGACATGGCGTTATAAGAGCTGTTCCCGGGGCGTTCCGGGACCGCGCGACCGGTCCTGGGCGACACAGGTATCATGTGCTGGCCTAGGTCGTTCGCGCCCAAGCGACCGGCGGCGGTGAGCTTATCGATACGCGGTCGGTCAATCCAGTGCAGCTCTCTCGGCACGTGGTCCTCGTAGTCCGCCTTCCCCGGCGGGAGCGCGTCGATTTGCGGCTGGCTGTTCAGAAACGAGTGCACGAGGACGAGCTCCTCTTCTTGGACTTCGCTGAGCCCGCCGAGAGACGGGAACTCCGAGGACGCGCCGCCGAATCGCCCGGCGACGGCATCCGTGATGACGGCCGCCACATCGTCTTTTCCTTGCGCGTTGGGGGCGAAGGCGATCGGCCGCCCCGTCGAAAGGCTTTGCATGCGCTGGTGGTCTGGCTTTGGTCTTGGCGTTTTGCCGGGCACCAGTGGTATCCACCGGTCGTGCCGCAGGCGCTCGTTTTCTGCGGGCTCGTTGTCCTGTCCGAACCACTGTGCGCAGAGTCGTACGTCCAGGTGGTACAGCTACCCTCGGGATAGTTGTGGTTGCCGGGGGGCGGAGGAGACGCGAGCGGCGTGCGTTTTAGTTTTTTTCAGAAGGATAATCACCAATTGGCGCTGTGCAAGAAACGAAACTCTGAACAATGATGATTTTGATAATACACCACTCCAGGCGACGGTTTTCTCGATGTGCAATGACCTACAGTAAACATGTCCTGTACTACTGTTGCTCCTGCGTAAGATTGCAAATGTCGGCCTTATCGCGTGTGTTCAGGGCCGTAAGAAGACTGTGCGCGGGGCGATGGAGATCGCGCACTGTCTCCTAAGCGCTGTGTGTTTGTCGACATGATACCTCCGCACGGACACTCGAGCCGATTAGCGGCGAGATTGAGATGCTACTGCCTAAGGTCGCACCCATCAAGGCTGCTACAATAGCTGCGAAACGCTCACACCGACACTCCATCGAGCAAATATGCGGCGAGGTCGGGCATTATCGTGCGAGTTGCTGGAATCGTGTGGTTTGAAAAATACGTCCGTCCTCCAAAAGGCACGCTGCGAAGGATACGCTACGTACGAGGGGGGACTCGTCTCATCAGCTTTGTGGTAGAGTGCTCGAGCTGAGAGTAAGGGCGATGCGATGCTATCGTGTGAGAGTAGGCGACCTTGTGCGAGCTGTGTGGGTGCAGGCGCGGTGAGGGTGAGAGAGCGAAGGGAAACGTGCTGGGGTTGCTAGAAGATAGACTGAAAATATGCTTTAAAAAGAGGTGCTACGAAAAGTGCTATATAGAGGATAGACTGGAGAAATCTGCTTAAAAAAAGTTGCTTCGCAAATCCTATACGTAGGCAAGGCTGCTTTCGAAACATCGAGTAAATGACTGTTTGATTTTAGATCAAAATGAATACCATGGTACCCGATAAGAAAAACCAAAGAGCATCTCTCAACCCTTCCACGTCGTAATAGTGGACCGTGAATAAATTTAATTTGACTCTAATCACATGTGTTTTGTCCGCACAAAATGCGTGAAGTTATAATGGCGTTAACCCCTTATATAGGGACCCTTTTTAAGAGATAGCGACCAAAACAATGGTAACGCTGGTGTTGTCAACCGCCCACGAGCAGCGCGAGAGAGCACCCAGCAGTACGGGTGGGATAATGCTGCGCCCGTGCCGTACAACTCCTTGCATTGAAAACTTGAACACCAATTTTGTATCATCCCCCAATTTGTGATAGGCTACATCTACGTAAGCGCTTCGATACCCGCATTATCCGGCAGCTGACGCTTCACGCCTGCGTGCGGAAATCACCGCTTTTTTTTCGGTATTAAAATGCTGTCAGCCTTGGTTCATGACACCGACGACATGCTACAAGCAAAACAAGCGTGTGGTGAGATGTTGTCCTTGGTTTGTACAGCCTGAAAAAAGGTACCAGGTACCAGGTAAGCACCGTTATCATGGCACAGAGGAACCCCCTTCGCTAACTCTGGTGCCCTGTTTTGAGATTCGACCACCTTACCTGCTGGACGATTCCGGCATTTGGAGCTGCGTCAGATCGCTTGCTACACAGAAAGTCGAGGGCCTTCTCGAAGCCCCAGCGGTGTCTGAACATCAGGTACGCACTAGCGCAGGCTATACACCGGCCCGTGCCGCGAAACGAGTGCATAAGAACGCTGTCCCCCTTCTCGAGCGCCTCGTCGATAAAATTGGTGATCTGAGTACGGTGTACAGCATATACGGGTAGTCATAATGAGGAAGGGTGTTTCTCTCGGGAAGCTACGTCGTGTACACATGTGGTACCATTTCCAGAAGCGAATTGCGGACGACGGGGAATTGAGCCAGCTGGTTCGTATACCAATGTGTCGTGTGACATACAAGACAGGTTGCGCACATACATACATACATACATACATACATACATACATACATACATACATACATACATACATACATACATACATACATACATACATACATACATACATACATACATACATACATACATACATACATACATACATACATACATACATACATACATGCATACATACATACATACATGCATACATACATACATACATACATACATACATACATACATACATGCATACAACATACATACATAAATAATAGTCAGATGTCGCACATACAACACGACAAAAAACGACCTCTACGTCGTACGTACTGACCGTAGATATCAATTTGGACGGAAATATAATGACCGCTTGATATTCATATGAATGCCCAAAAGTTTCTAATATTTACGTTCAGAGTTGTACAAAATGCGTCCCAGAGGGTTTGATTTACAGTACGAAGCTGTTGGTTTCCTACTGTGCCTGAGCAGTCTGGTCGCGCGCTTACCTGCACAATGACAACATTTCCACCATCGAAGAGAACACAGTTCGGCTCGGATGTCCAGGGGAACGTGAGATAGTGGAGCCCGTGTTGCTCCCAGAGGTTCGGTAGCTGGTGCCCCGCACAGTTGATAACGAACGTGATCTTGTTGAGCTCGATGAACTCAGGATCCTGCGAGGCCTCCGCGTCTCCTATAAACAAGCCGTCCTTTATCTTGGTCGCCATCGGCCGCTAGTGTTGGCGCAGCACCGACAATCCACCGGTTGGTCGTCGGTAGAACTGGTGCTACGATGGCTGGATGGCGAGCGCGGAGAGGTTCGCTCGATAAGATTCAAGACGTAGTTTTCGTTTCTCGCACCGAAAGGATATGACTACTCGTACGTCGTATTCAGTACGAACGACGTGTAAGTTCACATTTTCGTTGCACATCGTCCAACCGCCCAATACCAGGTATGTATGTATGTGGTCTACAGCAACGAATCGCGAGATGCAACGAACGCGTGTTGAGTATATACGCACCTGTTCTATCACCACAGCAGTAACAGTCGACGGTGACAACCTCCTTGATAGGTACCCATTTGCGGTCCCTCTCCGCCTGTGCTCATCCGAGGAAGTAATCCCCCCCTTCCCTTGAGCATTTACGTACGAGCTCGTCGTATCATAGAGTATCCCGTCTTTCGAAAGTTCGCGAGTCGTCGCAGGTCTCGAGCCTTCAACGCGATTGGCGATTCAAAATGTGAAACTGTCACAAAAACGCCTTTATATCTCTACAGTAGTAAAACTCCAAAACTTCAAAATACATGCACACACATGATCATCAACCACAACTACACCAGAGAAGAGACACCATACAGCACAGCGTAGAGGTAGTGAAGGGACACGCATCATGTGGAAAGCAGCGTGCGCACTCGCCCTGGTCGGGCTGGTCTCGCCTGTGGGATCGTTTTCTCTTGCCGGGCACCTGAGACCTTACAGCAAGGTGCGTCCATCGCGAAGCACTTGTACTTTTGTCAAACATGTACGAGTACTACTCCTGTACGTAGCAGCGTATCGGCGTGTGTAAGCAGTCGTGTTCTCTCTTGTCGCGTTCTCACAGACGGCTAGGAGAGCTTCTCGACTCCAGTGGTTTGCCGCCGCAGGCATTGCTGTGTACAGACCTGCGCGCTGTGGGCCTCGCTGCTCTTTGCTACAGGTACAGCGCCGCCTGGGCGTGATACCATTTTACGCCCTGCAAGCGGTTTTCGAAATGCTGGTTATCTTGTTTTGGAAGTCGAGACTGCTGCTGTAATCACGCCGCACCCTCTGAGATGCATGGTTGCATGGTGCATGACCGGTACATCAGTAGTCGAGGTACCGGGTACCGGTACATATATACTTACCTGGTATTTCGATGCTGCTGCTCTCCTGCTATGTATGATGCTTCCCTAAAGCAGCGTGTAATATTAATCATGTGGTGGCATCCATCGATAGTATAAAGCTCTGTCCGCCATTGCTGTTCTCAACACTCGAAAGCATTACGTACGTACCTGGTACCAGGAGGAATGCACCAGTCTCCCGGTACATCAGTAGTCGAGGTACCGGGTACCGGTACATATATACTTACCTGGTATTTCGATGCTGCTGCTCTCCTGCTATGTATGATGCTTCCCTAAAGCAGCGTGTAATATGAATCATGTGGTGGCATCCATCGATAGTATAAAGCTCTGTCTGCCATTGCTGTTCTCAACACTCGAAAGCATTACGTACGTACCTGGCACCAGGAGGAATGCACCAGTCTCCACGGTCGACAATACATGATGGTTGTGTGCGCGGTAGTACGGCTGTACATGCGGTAGTGGTGCCATGCATACTATGTATGATACGTGTACGGTACGGTAATGCTGTAATAACTATCAGTACGAGCAGCAGTACGTGATACGTGAATACATGCGTGAAGGCCACTGACCACGAGTATATACGTACGTACTGACTACCTTTTGGACATGCCATTCCTGGCTCAACGCCACACTTTGCCCGACAACTGTCACCATGCGGGTATCAAGTCACGTACCAAGTATGTACCATGCGCTCGTATACAGATGCAGTATTTACAGTCAGTACCTGGTACTCTGTAGTATACTCGTCGTCGCTGTCGCTATGATAGGCACTCGCGCGACAGGATGTTTTGTAACCGTGTAACCGTCGTCAACTTATACACGTTGGTGTGTTGGCAGACGGTACACGTGAGCCTACACAGCAGTATCCTACAACAGACAATACACAGCAGTACAACACACGGCAGAGCCACACCGTATACACGCGCAGCAGCCACGACAGCACTGGGGTGCCGGTAAACCGGCATCCCCTCCTTTCCTGCTTCAGGCTGTCGCTGGCTGGCACTCTCCATCACCGCGACCCGTCGCTAGTGGCGCGACCCATCGCTGGTGGCGCATAGCTGGCTGTGTGCGTGTGTGCGTGTGTGTGCGTGTGACGGTTTGTCCCCCCAGTAGGAACGGTGCTCCGTCTCGAAAGGGATGCGTGGTCAATGGTCAAATGACTAAGGCAAGCAACAAATGACTACGCCCCCCCCCCCCCCCCCCCCCCCCCCCCCCCCCCCCCCCGAGTTAGTCTGCAGCTTTCCAAAAACTGCAGTCGTCTACGCACACAGCAATAGTAAGAGTCTATACAGCAGCAGCAGCCTACACAGAGCGCACACAGCAACACCACACTGTACGCCCAGCATCCCGCGACAGCGTTGGTTGCCGGTGCACTAGGTGCAGATCCTGCTGCTGCATGAAATGGTTCTACCCCGCCATGAATGTGCTGTATACGTATAATGCTCCCCCAAGAACGATCATAGAGGTCACGTTTCGGAAAAGTAATGTGGGAAATGTGATTACGCCGCGGACTAAAAACAGTTTTGTGATCAAGTCCAAAAAGGCTTCGACCATCTCGAAAGGGGTCCCTATTTTTTTGGCGCCGTCAAAAGTAGAAATTCGCATTCGCTTGTAATAAGTACACCGATACCGCACCTAATTCTCCTCTTAGGCCGTGGGTATTTACCGGTACCGATACTACTACTGTACCTACTATTAATGCGAGTAGTGTATTTGACTAAATACCGTCGATGAGGACAATCTGAATTCCCAGTGATCCCCCTCCTAGATAGAGCCACGAGTACGATAAATAAGTGTTTTCAAAGCTGCGAACCCGTGACGTTTCTGCCCGGTACCTTGTACAGGTTTCATGGTTATTTTACCGGCTTACTTGGGGTCTTTGTAGCGGGAACACTCAAACATCACTGTTGTAAATAAACGCAGTTGATAGCTCACCCACACCAGCGTCCTTCGATGCCTCAAGTACAGTATAAAAAACGCTCGTCAAATGCTCAAACGTCTTGGTAGTACATGGGGAAATATCGTAGAACAAACGCATCCGATGTATCACGCAGCTTGCAGACGTGAGTATCAATATTAACCACTCAATCGGTCGAACTCACAGCTGACTTATTTATAATAATTTAATAAAAACACATTTTTTGTTGTCGTTGTTGGTTGTGCAGGCAGCCCGCCAGAGGAGGGCGACACGAGACATTTCCGTTCGAATCGAAAGGCCGGAGTTGGGATCGGAGGTGCAGCTGGCACCGGACAACAGTGATGGCTCTTCAGGCGCGAGCCCGTCGGAGCTGGTGACGGACCTGCTGAGTCGGATAGAGGGCACCAACCGCGGGGTGGACTGCACGCCCGAGCAGCGCCAAGGGATCGACGGCCTTATCAAGCAGGCGAGCGGTCGGTCGGTCCGTCCGTCGGTCGGTCGGTCGGTCGGTCGGTCGGTCGGTCGGTCGGTCGGTCGGTCAGTCAGTCGGTCGGTCGGTCGGTCAGTGGACTTTCGATAAAAAAAATACTACTGTAACTATACGCTGTTACGGGGGATCATATATACCTGGTAGTAATCAGAACCCGCGATTGACCCAAAGTTGATGTCTATGGTCTGCCCCCCTACCATGTTTACAAACCATATGATATGTAGTTATGATTACTACGTACGAGGTACCTGGCATGTTATTTCTCGTACCGTATTTTTATAAGGGGGGCCATAGTAACACATAGTGATACATAGTAGTACATAGTAGTACATAGTAGTACATAGTAATCACGATGGCCCTAAAACCACACACCCTCCTAACAACCCGCGATTGACCCAAAAAACATGTCTATAGTCTGTCCCCCTATGTTCACAAAGCATATTCAGTCCTGAATGCGACGCACCATATATGTTATTTCTCGTACAGTGTTTTTGCGAGGGGGGCCATAGTAATATATAGTAATATATGTAGTAATATATAGTAATATATAGTGATATATAGTAATATATTGTAAAAAGTAGTGTATAATCGGAACCCATGATGGATCCTAAAATCAGTTATTCCTCTTAAGTTTACACACCATAGTTGGTTTTCGATTACTATGTCCCCCCGCAATGCCTGTGAAGTTCTACGTACCGAGTTGGATCGACACTAAATTTACAACTTTTGACTTCGCAAGCTGCGTGACACAACAGCCAGTGATGCATACATCGGTCGTCGCTGCATTCCCCACATTCGTGGCGATGAATCTAGGCCATTGGCTCGTCTGATTGCTACTAGGGTCAACGGTCAACGGGACGATTCAGCAAGGAGAGTTATTTGGGTCTATGCGTATCACTATTTGGGTCAATGGCGGTTTGCCGTTGGGGACGTACGTGGTACGTGTGGTGGAGGAGGGGTCGGCACGCCTTTGTTCGCCGTTCCTTCGCCCGGCCGGATAGCAGTTGTTCTCCCTTTCTCTATGTTTCGCCATACTGTGCCTAGTGTTTTTTTTTCACGCCACATCTGAAACTTATGCTGCCCGCCCTCTGAATTTGTTGTACCAACAACCACTAACCATACGTACATGCAGGCAGCCCTTGCTCTCAACTCCATACCATAGAACACCCGGCCTAACCTATTGTTTATTTTTCCCTCCGGCACTGCTGTGTCGCACATGCTCCAGTCCGACTTAAATCGAACATTCTCCTATACCGCAGTAGTAGTCTCTCTAGTTGAAACGAACATTCTATATTACCACAGCCGTTGTCTCTCTTCTATCTCCTTCGACGAGATCATACAACACCCCGTACCATGCGCGATCGGAATAACACTAGCATCACGCGCAGCTTGCAAATATGTATGAGTTTCGACCTTTTTTTTTGTCTCACAGTTTACAGCTGAATGAAGCTTTTCTTTTTGCTTTTATAAGAACAGAAAAGTCCACAACCCAGTACCACGTACTTGCTGTTAATAATAATATACAGCAGTGGTGTTGTCGCTGAATGTTAAGGATTGAGCCCCCCCCCCTCGAGGGAAAACCCGGTATACTTCGTATCTCAAACCTTAAATGCGTCGCGTATCTTGAACAATCTGGCATTCAATTTCGTAAAGACGACACGAGCGCACTTTGATGGCACGATAAAAAACGCCATCTTGGGCGTTCCCCCTCTCCCTCCATAAATACGGGGGACTATCCTAAATAGGGGGCCTACGGTGTACCCAAAAACTATATATTTAACTATTAATAGTTTTACGAACCAAATTTTGTCCTATAACAGTAGCTTCTACTGGCAGAAGCGCTTGCGCCCATTACGTAGGCGTTTTCTGCACTCTTACGACAGAGACATTTCCGCCACTAAATACCAAGTACCAGGTACGCGTATGCTATAGTAAATCCACCCCCATCGTTTATACCAGGTACAGTGCGAAGTACAGTAGTAGGTATGGCCCCTTTTTAAGGGACCTCGCGATAAGGGAAAACGGTATAGAAGGGACCTCAAATTTCTGCGCACCGTTTTAGCCCACTATGGAAAAGATTGTTAGGAATCGGGAACCGTATGATAATACTCTGCAGTTTGTTGTCGTAGAGATAATTCGGCGTTATGGTTCACATTATTTGGCTGAGTACGTACGTAGCTCACTTTTTGACAGCAGCAACGAAATTGACTACCAGGTATATGATAAGGGGCCGGTTCCAACTCTGATAATGGACGCCGGAGCGTAAGGGACCTACAATACCGAACGCACTATATAGGGCCCCTTTAAAGGTCCTATAAAAGGACCAGCTACTGTATCACGCACAGCCGGCAAAGCCAATTCGGCGAAATCCTCCATCTCTCAGCTGTTGTTTTTTTGTTTTATACATACCAGGTGCAATACAAAAAATATGCTACTAATAGGTACCAGGTACCTGGTGTATGTGATTAATGTCGGTTTCATCGCTCCTCCACTCCTGTGATTATGTCAGTACGCCCTGGCAAGCTGCAACTGGCATCGCTGTACCTGCTCCTGCCGTGCTTTGCCGCGTTTTGGACTGGAGTGATTGCGCGGTGCGCTGTGATTGCGGCAGCTTATCGACGACGTCATGCTGACTCTCTCGGATAGACGTTGGACGACATACATATATGCTTGCTCTCGGCAACTCTCGGTCTGCTAGCTCACGTTGTCGCGCTCTGATCAGCACGTACGCGCTTTGCTGCTTTGCTGCTCTATGCAGGGCTGATTGCGCTGTGCTGTGCTTGCGGTTGATGCTCGTAGACATGCTATGGCCCTCGGAACTTGGCGTTTGCTTTTTTTATGTGCGCAGAAGCAGGGAGTGCAATGATACAGGTGTCAGACCTGGTGCTCATACAATACGTACGATAAATAAAAGGCCCATATAAAAGAAAACTCGGGAAAAATATGGACAAAACTATGATCGGAAACAAAATCGAAAACGGATCGAGCGAACCTCGAAACAGAATCGAAAAAGAGTAAATACTGAGAAATATTCCAAAACCAAACACTGAAAAAAACGGTAAATGGAGAGGAAATCGGACATAAACAGAAACAAAAAATTAGCGCAACGATGAAAGAGAAGTAAGTTAGGAAGAAGGATCTTAAAAAAATGAAGAGAAAAGGGTTATCGGACGGCCATTTAAAAGGGGGAGAGAAAACAAATCTTCAGGTGCGAGCTGTGAGAGGCCAGAGAATTACCAAGGGAAACTGCTGAGGAAGAAAAATCTCTGTGAGAAAGTCTATTGTTGTGTTGTGTTGTGCTGTGTCTTCTACTGCTGCTGTTGTTACCGTTCCGATTGACAGCCCTGAACATTGTTCTATACCGGTACAATTTAACGAATGTATACCGGTATTTTCCTCGTTTCTCTTGACGTTCCTGAATGTCTGTTTTGTAGCTCAATGCCGCCGGCGAAGGGCAGGACTGGTTGTCCAGCCCCCAAATCTTCGGCAACTACAACGTCGCGTACGTCAGTTCGGGTTCGTCGGAGAGGAGCAACCCAGCCGGCGGGCGGTGGAGGGGTCGGCTGGGCAGGACTCTGTTCAGGTGAGAGCTGCCGCGGCTGCTAAAAGTGTATTCGCTGCGACCCGAACTGATGTTAGTTTTTTGTACGGGTATCGATGGCGATCGCTCTTTGCTGTGCACGCCTGCCCGTGCAGGTCTGGACTCGAAGCCCACGATAAGTACTACTAATACTACTGCTGCTACTACTACTACTACTACTACTACTACTACTACTACTACTACTACTACTACTACTACTACTACTACTACTACCACTACCACTACTGTATATATAGGAGTATGGATTGCATTATTAGGCAACCGTGTTGTGTGTGGGTGCTTCGTGTGCGTGGGGCGAAACAGTTGCCTGTTTGAGGCATTCTCCCGCATCCGTAACAATTCCCAATTCTTGAACCTTGAAGTGCCGCCACCGAATAGAGAATCGCTTTATAAAGTAAATACCACCGTTACGTAGCACTATCCCCCCCACCACTCCGTCTCGAAAGGGATGTATGGTCAATGATTCAGAATACTAAGGCAGCAACAAATTAGTACGCCCCCTCCCCCCCGCCCCCTCCTCCTTCTTTCCACCTTCCCGAAACGAACCGTCCAGCAGCTGCTACAATGTTACCTCCAACCTTCGCTTCTGCTCGCATGAAATATAAAACAGTGAGTGTCCACGTCTACAACTCCTTCGCATTCCAGTTTATACTGGTACGAAATCTCAGATATAAGGGCACACCGAACATAACTTAACAGCCGATTTTCCTACTTGACAACTGCCTTTCCGATGAGAATGCTGTTCGATTTTAATAGTTTGTTGTTTTTTAAGAGTCGTATTTCGCTCACAGTCAAAATTGGACCTGGAATATAGTCAATTGATGGTAGGTATCGATCTCCGAAAAGCAAAAAAACGAAGTCAGCCTCGACAGGCTCGTAAAACAGAGGACACAAGGGAATTGATATTGATGGGCGAGGTTCATGGGCGAGGTACCTCGCCCATAAATCCCGATTTTGTTGGATCTTCGATATCTTGAGACTGCCGATGCCGATTTGTTTTTTTTTCGTCATCGACGGCTGTTGCAAACGACAACAGTTAACACTGTAATTTTTGACTGTGAGGGAAGTACATCTCCTACAAAAAAACCCAATATTTTCGATTATCGTTCTCATCGGAAAGGCAATTCTCAATTACAGCAGGAAAACCGGCTGTTGCTTGCATGTTATATAATGTGTACGGGCTTTCACGCTGTCTTCGTGTGGGACAGACACCCTATTATTGTACGGCTCTGGACAGGAATATAAAGGAGGCTTAGGCACCAATATGTATGTACTATATGGTCGTTATATTTTTGTCCAGAGTGGCGTTAATGTATGACCTCGTATAGCAAATAATAACGCCGAAAATGCGGAACACCTCGTGGGCGCGTTTTGAGCAGGACGGAAGAGATGTTCCAGCACCTTGTGGCCCCCTCGACGGCAGTGAACATGATCGTCTTCAGGGCCTTCGGACTGCTCTACGGGTGTGTCACCTTGCGAGGCGATTTTGAGGTGAGGAAGGGCCCCTGTCACGTGGCTACATGATGTAGGTCTGTGGGTAGTGCTTTCGTATTGAACCAGCAGAGTATATGCGCAGTGGGTTCGAGTCTCACCTTGCTTCATGTTTGCTCTTTTTCGAGCGTGCGCGCTAAAGACATTGTGAATGGTTGTGATACTGTCGTGTGCTCCTATATTACAGTAGTGCGTAGTGAGGGGAGCCCCCCGGACGCAGAGTCGTGCGCCTTCAGGTTTTAGGGCTGTATACGAGTAGCATTAAAAATAATCAACGAGCTGGTGAGCCTTTCGTTTTTTTTTCAGCTGCACCAAACGTCACCGGATTCTACCTTGCGTCAACCCACGTTTGTACTATAGGCCGCCGAACGCCTCCGAAGGGGAAACCCTGCACTACCATACTGACTTTTTCTTTATTCAATGTTTTGCAGGCGATGCCGGAGAGACCTAACTTTGTGCGGGCCTCCTTCGGACCGCCACTACTCAACTTCCTGGGGAGGCGCGGCGTGACGATTCGCGCGGGGCCGAAGAGCAGCGTCGCATTGGCGGCCACCTACGTGGACGAGCGGGTGCGAAGCATGCTTTTTGCCTTGCAGGGGTGCATATTAAGAGTTTTTAACATAGTTTCTGAGGCTCCTTGCTTAAGGGCAACCTATACTGTTGGTAAGCCACCCCCAAAAAACGGGTTTAAATAAGAAACGTATACTGTAAGCTTGTCTCTTTTAGTACCGCCCTGCACATAAACATATGTTTTACTCTAATTCCAAGTAATTTGTCTCCACAATGGGACTGCAGTTCTAAAAGGGTTAACCTAGTAATGAGGAATCCATCCCATGGCCTATGATAGGTCTGCAACGAAAATTATTGCAATGAGGCACATGCCTTGTAAGGCGCATGCCTTATTGGGGATTTCCTCAGTTGAGAAGCCCCCAGCAGTCAGAAATATTAAGTATTTGCCTTAGAAGGCAAAAACAAGAGTGCTGTAAGGCATGCCCTATCGTACAAGCCGTGCCCCATCATATATGGCATTGCCCTATATCGTATGAGGCGTTCTCTATCGTAGCTAGCACGCGTCGTGCGTCACAAAACCGTGTCGTGTCTGTCCTTGCTCTCACTCGTGTTCGAACCCCCCCCCGCGCGTTCTGGTTGTTGGGGTGAACTACTACGTGGACGATCAGGCCCGTCACAAGATTACACACCTCGGGCAGGTCATGATCTATCTATCTACTGTAGATCATCTAGATCATCTACATATAGATCATCTAGCTCCTCACCTGCCGTTGTGACAGGCTGTGCGGGATTTGTACAGTACAGATCCAACCCAGGAAACATGAGCTATGATGTATCATGCAGAAAATGCGGGCCCAGTCCCACCCGGCAACTTAAGCTACATAATATGATAAACAAGATCGGGAGTATATCTGCCTTGACATATGTAGACGTTAAGGTGATAATCGTCGATCTGCCCAAGGCATGCAAGATTACCTCGTGTCTGTCCTTCCTCTCACCTGCATTGTTTACCATACCGACCACCTACTGTTAATACAGTGGGTACCCCTATTTAAGAGAGGTGTGGTACAGGCCGGACAAAACCCCCCTCTTAACCCCTTAAGAACTGTCCCCACATATTTGGGGACAAACTACTTGGAATTAGTGTCGGATAAGTTTTGCAGTTCTGAATGGGTTGACTAGCCTCCTCTCTTATCCACAGTGGGAAACATATACAGTAGGTTTAATGTAGATGGGTCCAGCCGATTCGGCCTCTCTTAACTGTACTATTCTCTTATACAGGGTACCCTCTCTTTCAAGTCGGGGTTTCCACTGTACGTGGACGGGTGGGTAGCGGCGCAAGAATTTGCCGTGCCTCTTGTCCTGCCTCCCACTCGTCACTTTGCTCACGCGCGTCCTGAGTTTTGGCGTGTCTCGCCGCGAGAGTGGGCGTACTCGTGGCGGTCGGCTTGCCGCGTGGGGGAGTGGCGGCTATTCGCGAGGTTTCGATCTGATTTTTCTCACCCCCCTCACGGCTGAGATATCGGCGACCGCTTAAGTTTTTGCGAAATAACGCGGCTACGTTGTCCGCTTGCGTGGTCCGACACCCCGCCTGTTTGTTTTTAAATCAGTAGCCGCGGTATACTAAGTAGGATTTCAAGTGACCAACATCCCGAAGGGGAACCTTGTACTAAGTACTGAATCATTGGGTGGGGGCGTGTATTGTAGTCACCCCGTGGAAACTACTTGCCGATATTTCCGCTTGACCCGTGAAATACCCCGTAAAACCTTGCAGCACTGGCAGCAAACCCGGCACAGTAATTTTATTATGGTTGGTGCTGTGCAGACTAACACCAGCCGGCTGCTTGGCGCGAGATCTCGCAGTCTTTGCCGGCACGTGGCGTAAACAGCGGTAAATATCGCCTCCTCATTACCACGCCGGTTAACCGCGCCACCGGTGCATAATTATCGTCCGAATACAGTAGTTCGCGCCACCGGTGCTCAACTATTGTACGAGTGCAGCAGTAGTCCGCGCCACCTGTGCCCAACTATCATGCGAGTATAGTAGGCGGCGCCATAGATGCCCAACTATCATCAGAGTCCACTGACTACCTTACGAGTATTGTCGTCCGCACCACCGACCGCTGACTTATCATTTCGAGTACAGTAGTCCGCGCCGCTACTGTTGTCGTGCCCAACTATCGTACTTTTAGTAGTCCGCGCCACCGGTTGCCGATTATCACCGGTTGCCGATTATCATCCGAGTACAGTAGTTCGCGCCACCGGCGCCCAACTATCTCACGGGTATCGTAGTCCGCGCTATGGGTGGCTGACTATCGTATATACGAGTACAGGAGTAGTCCGCGCCACCGATGCCTAACTATCGTTTGAGTACAGCAGTCCACATCACCCGTGCCCAACTATCAAGACCCGAAGAGTAGCCCGCGCCACCGGTGCCCAACTACCGTACGAGTACAGTATTCCGCGCCACCGGTGACCGACTACCACGCACCAGGTACACGAGTACTACTGTAGTACTCGAATCAGCTTCGTTCTCTTTGACAATGAGAGCAGAGCCTTCGCACCCACAGAGGTTTTCCAATTATTAGGAACTGCCGTATGAGGGAAGCCGAAGCTTAGGGTTTAGACGCTAGAACACAACATCTCCCCCTCCCGCCCTCTTCTTGCCTTTTGTTTGTTTCGCAGGTTCGTCTGGGTCAGGGTGGACGGGGGAGCCTCTTCGTGTTCACCCGGGGCGGGCCTGCGGCCACTCCCGCGGCGGACATGTGGAAATTTTACAGCAGCGCGCCCGCTAGGTGAGCTCGCTGCTCGATCAGAAGGCAGAGGTATATGCTGACCCCTTTATTTCCCACTGTACCCACTTCTTTGGGGACACAATATTACTTGGAGGGCAGAGTGGCCTTAGTTTGTGCTGCAGTGGTCCAAAGGGTTTAGGAGCTTTCAAGACAGGCGCTCGTATTGCTTGTACGAGTAGAACATTCCGACGCGAGTCGACGAGGGAAGAAAAGGGCTGAAGTCTTCTCGCGATGAAAATGAAAAAGGCACGGGGAGGGGGGGATAAGGGCGTGCTATATATAAACGTCACCCCGAATCTGAGTTACGACTAATTGGAAGGAGAGAGAAAAGAAGGACGGAAGATGAAACAAATAATGGGATGAACAAAAAATAAATTAAAAAGAGAGAGCTTCCTCCGCAGCCCTGTCGGCTTGCGATATTCGCGTGTGTTTTTGCCCTCGTGTGCCGAGGTTTTGTGTCCTTGTCCTTCTTTGCCTTGGGGGGAGGGGGGCATCGGTGGTACATGTATAAACACGCGCGCAGCCCTCTGAGCTGTGCACGTTTGCGCGGGCGGCGGCTTGGCCCACCCCCACCCGATGGACTGTAGAAAATGAACAAAAAAAAAAAAATGACGGTTTCCTCCTCGGCGATGCTTTTAGTTTGTTTTTCCCAGACGACCTGTATTCCGAAACCCTTCACACAACATTCACATGTTTATTTTGCTTTACGGACTCTGCTGGCTTTTTCTCGTTGCGTGGAGTCGCTTTCCATTTCCCTGTGTACACTGCAAAAGGCGTTGCAAGCCTGGGCTACGGTAGCAAGAAAAGGTCCCCGAGACCCGAAAGCTAGCTTTCGCCACGGGGGGGGGCTAAACTGCAGTAGTTGCCGTGTGTACGTACTACTACTGTACTGCTACTACCCCCATCTAGTTGTCGTGTGTACGTGCTGCCGCTGTACTGCTTTTACCCTGTCTGGTTGTCTTAAGTACGTGCTCCTGTACTGCTGCTCCTCGTATCCCCGTTTAGTTGTGTGTACGTACTACTGTACTATGTATCCCCGTCTAGTTCTCGTCTGTACGTACCCGTGTACTGCTACGGCCGCCCCCGTCTAGCTGGCGCGTTTACGTACTCTTGTACTGCTACTACCCTCGTCCAGTTGCCGTGTGCATGTACTCCTGTACTGCTACTGCCGCCCTCGTCTAGTTCTCGTGTACGCACTCCTGTCCTGCTACGTACTGCCCCGTCGTGCGCGGTGTTATATACTTACATAAATACCAGGTACCCGCCTTGGTGGGCGCTATAACACAGCTCACCGTCCCCCATACCACTGCACTACTGCTGTGCCTATTGAGCTTGCCAGTTTACACGGTCGCCTAAGATATACCATGCCTTACTTTTGAGCTGGGTGGAACGAAGACGTGGGGATATCCGCGCTGTCCAACTGAAAAAAAATCTGCGTTTTTTTGTTTTCATGCCGTCCGCCAGGGCACAAAAACGATGGCAGCAGTTACAAATATACATATACACCAGCGGCTCAGATTATTACCTATAACGATATCTACCCTAATCTAACGCTCTTGTCGTTTTGAAACCGCCATCAAAACGCCTCCGCTCGTCTCCCACCACGCGGAAACGCCGCGGCCGCCCCCTTCCTACTCAAAATGCCTCTTTCACAATTCCGATATTTCATCAACAAAACAAGTATCCTGTTCTAACTCCACATTGTGTTTTTCTTGAACGGTGGGCACAGCATTCAGTCGGTCAGGAGGAGCAGTCAGTCGGTCAGGAGGGGTTAGTCAAACATTTCACAGACCACTTTTTTTTTTCCTGATTTAACCCTTTCTTTTTTTTGCTATGCGCGATTTTTTGTTTTTGTTTTTCGCAGGCCAGTGAAGGCGAAGCTGTTGGCCGGTGCGGTCGCTGTGGGCGCTGTGGCAGCCGCTGTGCGCTCCGCCTACTTGCCAGCCGGTCTCCTGGCCCTGGTCTCCGTCGTTCTGGTTGCAACTCAAGGAGGCGTGATCGTAGATCCGAACCCCGACGAGATGGAGGCTGGGACGTAGATCAGTGTTGTTGGTTCGTCCAGCCGTGTTTCTTTCTGCTCCTTTCTGATGGTTGCACGACGGCTACGTATAGACAACAACGGTAAAGCAACAAAACATATAATATGTTTGTTGTTTTTATTACTGTTGTTATTGGGTGGTTTGCCATCCGACAATGTGCACGCAGCAAGAGCTTCAACGTTGACCACTCATAAACATGCCACCCCGAAAGAACAGGAAAACCAAGTTTTGTTGTTGTTAGTTTATAGAAAAAAAACGTGTTCAGCATGTGCTTGGCTGACGTTGATATAGCCAGCCGTGTCTCGCTCGGCGTTGGATGGGAACAAGGTTAGTTTGTTGGTTGCTATTTTCCGGGCTCTTCACGGGTCATGGTCCGGCCCGCGGGTCGGGTCGGGTCGGGTCGGGTCGGGTCGGGTCGAGTCGGGTCGGGTCAGGAGGTTTTCAAACTCTCGCGAGCCGGGTCGGGTCACCCTTTCCCGATCCGACCTGACCCGACCCGCGATGTTTGACCCGACCCGTTAAGAGCCTTGGCTGTTTTGACCGAGGGTGGATTGCATCTTGTCTCTGTGTGTTCGTTTCTTCTCGTGGTCGGTCTTCTGTGCTTGTAGTTTGTATCGTGCTGCTGTTGCTTGTAGTGTCTTGTTTTGTGATAGGTGGCCATAGTCTAGTCCCAGCCCAGACATTTTTTTTTGTTCCCGCGTTTTTTTAGTGCGTATGAACTGTAAACGGAGGACGATCTTTCAGGTCGATTCGGCTCGTACGAGTTCGTACGTAGTAAGCACTGGCACGTAGCTTAGGCGCTCAGAATCGGCGTTCCTGTAGCAGTTTGGTAGAAGCCAAACACATACCTGGTAAGCGACTTAAATATCTGCTGCCTTCGTGTGCCTGGTACTACTGGTACGCAAGTAACCAGCGAGTCGTGCCACCCGTATAGAGAGATTAGGGAGTTGAACCTTTTGAAGGCCCGTGGTTGGCCGGGACACATTTTCGCCGGAAGCACCACCCGTAGGTAACTTTAGAACTGGCGGCGTATACGAGCCATCCTCTTTCGCTGTTCGTGGGAAGTCAGTGCGATACCAAAATATGTTACATTCGAGTATACATTGCGAGCAGCATTCATGGCGGATAGTATTTGGGGCGTTCAGCTTGAACCGGCTCGTAGGTGGTGAAATGTTGCGCTGGCGCACAGCCTCCGGCGGGATTACCCCCAGCGTACATCCCGCCGGAGGCCGGAGGCGGCTTGCCACACCTTCGTTTTTGAGCTCCTTGCCGTTTTTGGCCGCAGGAGAAAAACTACGTACCAGTAAGGGATTATTTTTCGCAAAATGTGTGGGATTATTTTCGCCTTTTGCGATTTTTTCTCGGGTCTGTGTCGCCGTGGGCGAAAAAACACTTGTTGTCATTTTTTGGTGCCTGCTAGAGGGTAAAAGAACCCGGTATATAAGACGAAATTTTTGAAGATATCTATGCAAACTTTGTACATCCTAAGATGTGGACTCCGGCGGGCCCTACCGTACTCGTACGCGGGCAGCGGCCTCAGGGGCCCTCCTTCGGGCCCCGGCCCACCTCGCCCCCGGCTCGAGGGGCGGGACCACACCACGTCCTCACACCGCGAGCCGGATGCCTATTTATCATTACAAAGCCCTGTTGCCAACGTATTTGCGCCCTACAGCAAGAACCATGTACATATGAACAGAGACAGTTTGCAACGCCGAGGTGTGATGTACCCTTTTGGATGCTTGCTCCACTTCATGCCGTTTAGTTTTTTACTTTTTATTCGGGGGCTTGTATAGGGGGGGGGGGGGGTTCCGTCGTGCAGTGTTGGGTACAGCCAGTACCTGGTAAGCATGTCCCCCTAGTATGGGCAACAGGGGGGCACGACCATTAAGTTTTTCTTCGTGTGAGTTCGAACAATATACTCCACAACAGCGGTGAGAAACCCATCAGCACGCAATAGTACAGCAGCCGCCTGCTGTAGGGCGGCCAATATCAAGACACACTTAACGGCAAAAGTTGAAAACACATACTGAAACTACTATTAATTATTATTATTATTATTATTATTATTATCTAGTACGTAGTAAGTAATTACAAAACAACGCATTCTTTTTTCTCTCTCTGGCCGCACAAAAGTAAAAAATGTCGACGCCGTTTTTCGGACATTGGTTCCTGATTGTTTGCGCACGTGTTGTATGAGCCCCTGCCAAGCCATATATATATATATTTTTATCTGTTATCTTCGCCGGGAACTTCGGATTTTCTCCTATTATGCTCGTATTATACGAGCTGGCTCCAGCAAGAAGCGCAGTATTTCACTTTCGGGCAATAAATAAAATCAAGAACATACGTCGAAGTTTTTCGACGTTGAACGTATCTACATGGCCGCTTGGACAAGGGTAACACATCGGTGAAGATATTTTGGTGTGCGAGTTGTACAGTGGTTCGAGAGATATAATGGGCATTCTTCGTATTTCTTGGGGAGGCGCTACGTACTACAGTACTTCGGTAAGGATTTACATCCCTATAGTAACATCAATATGATATGTACTCAGGTCATCTATCGGTCAATACGCCGAGTAATTCGACACTAAACGTCTTGACATGATGGCATCAACGCGGGGAAGACGTCCATGTGTCACATTTGTTTTTTCTTCGAGCCTACAACGCTGTGTTAAAAAAACGCCTGCCAAACTACTAGAACAATGAATTGGGCCAATTTGAAATCTTATGGGGAAAATTACGCTTCCGGGAAAATATTTTTGCGCCATGGTTTTTGAGAGTTTGGCAACAAAATTTGGCAGGACTGTTCTTCATGGCAACATGAACAAAACTGGGGGCTGGCCTTTTTTTTTCGTGCGTCAGCTAAGGTTAAAGATGCCGAAAAATACCGAAAAATACCGAAAAATCGTAAAGTTGAGCCTGAAAAAGAAAAAGAAAAAAAGAAAAAAAAGAAAAAAAAAAGGCCAGCCCTCAGTTTTATCACATTGCCATGAGGAACAATTTAAAAAAACACGGCGCAAACTTCCGAAGCCGTAAAGTCCCACCTGCCGTTGGAACCAGCTCGTACTGCTATTTCAATAGTGATAGTGGTAAGGCTCAACATCCCAGAGAATACTAAACTTTAAGAATTGAACGTAAAGAGTGCATATTGGGAAGAAGGAGGGAGCAAGGACAACGAATGGAGTGTTGTGGATGAATCTTGGCGGGAAGCAGACATAGAAGGGTGTTAGACTGTACGCATAGGTTTCCTTGGTTACCGTGGTTTTCTGCTTTTGGGAATTTTATGAGTGATCAACGCTGAAGATCATGCTGCACATGGTCGGATGGCAAAGATAATAATAATACTAAACCTAAATCCGGGATTGAAAAAAACAAATATTCATTAAGGGGACGGAAGGGTTCGTGGAACACGCGTGCTAAGTTTCAAGGTGATTCTCCAAAAACAGCGTGGGCATTATTGGATGCTTACGAAATTTGGGGCGGTATGATAATGCTTGAACCAGTTCTTAAGCAGTATGGTAGAAGTAGTTAAGCAGTAACACAGCAGCAGTAGCAGCAGTAGTACTACTGTAGTAGTAGTAGTAGTAGTAGTGACCCTGCTAGTACTACTTGAAGCAGTGTCGTATGTAGCAGCAGTGTCAATAATAGCACTACGAGTACCGTATAGCAGTTCGAAAGTTTTCATGGTGTTCGGTGGAAGAGACCGCAAACAACTTCAGAAACATATATTTTTGTATAATATATATTGATTTTTCAACATAACACTTAAAACCAGCAATATAAATAAAATGTGTGAGTATGTGTTGAGTGAATAAGGTACTGTGGTGTTATTGTGAGTGTGTATGTGTGGAATAATAATTAATTAATTTCACGAAAGAGGGAGAAGAATATAGATATATAATATATAATACCCACACCACCGCACGCAGTCATCGGTTTCCCAAAGGGGGTAGGTTTAGATGGAAGGGAGTCAGAACTTCGTGCGTAGGTTATAGGTTTCCATTTTTTTTTTGGGTTCCCTTGGTGTCCTCGTTATTTCTGGTGCGGGTGTTTCTGAGTGACTAACAACGTTGAAATTCATGTCCTGCTTGCTGCACATTGATTGTCGGATGGCAAAACATCACAACAACACCCTTCAAAGCTGATATTTGTGAAAATTACAAAAAAAAAAAAAAATCAGCCGTGAGATCGAGGATCATTTCGTCGAAACTGATATTTATATATTTATATTTGCAAGCTGTGTGTGATACTTCGATCGCGCGTTGCAGCAGTATATATAACATTCAGATTATTCATATTATGTTTGCCATTTGATAACGTGTGCTGTGTGTGGCAATCGCAAAAAATGACGAAGAAACAACAACAGTGGTACGTAGTAGAAAATGAAGACGTATCAAAGAGCAACATCCCGAACCGATTTGACGCACAAAAAGCCTGCTAAACCAAAAATGCCCCCGAATATCATCCGTCAAACAGCGACTACGCCCCCCCCCCCCTCTAAAATCTGCAACGAAGTATCAACAAAAAAACCGCTGCCCATAAAAATGGCTGATTTCATAGTACATTAGTTATTATTTTTCATTCGTCTTCCGACAAAATACAGGCAATTAGTGGATAACTCAGGTCAAAATTATCAAATCAAATCAAATTTAAAATTCAAAATCAAATTCAAAGTCTAGAAGTGAATCCTCGCTCGTGTCTCTTTTCAGGAATACTCAACATGCCTGGCGTATATACTTCGGAGTAATACGAACGTAAGTAACGCAAAAAAAGCTACCGAAACAATATGCTTCATACCAAAACTCTCAGCCAATCACCCTTTTCTCCTCCTGATACCCAGGTTATCGTGCTTGTTTGCGATGTGAAGCTGTCATCCATATGCAAGTCCGCCTTACAAGCGGTTCTTAGTAGGATGCAGCTCACCCTTCATGCGACTCGCCCAACACCTCACAGCGCTTCGCGCTTGGTGCTAGCAATATCTGCCTGGTCGGTGAAAACCCGGCATGCTCCGTCCCGGCATTGTAGGGATGCGAGGGTCTATGGTCATACGACTACGGCTATGTGTGAGGGTATTACCGCTGAGCTATAGGGGTAAAAGATCGATCGATTACCCAGCCCAGGGTAATCCTTATAACACTCTCCCCCCCTCTGAACCCTATAATATATTTGTAGGTTGGGTTGGCGTCGGTTGGCAACGACGCTGTAAAACACGCCACTCGCTGCGTGAGCTAGACAACCAGGGTGCCGTTTTTTTTTGTTATTTTTTTTGGCGGTCACCAAAGCTGGCGGTCGAGTAGATCATTTGTGCGGGGTGGAGAACCTTTGTTCCGCACAAGGGGAATGGTCGTATCACGTAGTGTTAATATGGTAAGGCGTCCGCGAGGCAGTTACATAGTAAAACCCATTGCTGTCTCCGGAAGTGGCCACACCAGAAATTAAATTAACTCATTGAAGCTGTCGTCCATATGCAAGTCCGCCTCAGAGGCGGTTCTTAGCAGGATGCAGCTCACCCTCCATGCGACTCGCCATACCTCACGCGTTCGGCCTTGGTGCAGACCAATGTCCTGCTTCTGGTTGGTGAAAACCACCACGCGCTCCGTCCGGCATTGGTAGGGATGCGAGGGTTCTATGGTCATATGACTACAGGCCGTGCACAACATGAGTACACTCCCCCCCCCTCTGAACGGCGGGTATTTTAGGGAGTCTGGACGTATATCGGCCGTACGTTGACTCCCGTTTCGTTTCAGTACTGGGAGCCAGGGAGACGTCGTGTATTTGGGAGCACCGCCGCGCAACGTTTCTTGAAAAAAGAAAACGTTCGAACCCGTGAGCATTCGACCCGTAGTCGTCCTCGACGACGTCAAATGTGAGGGTATGTGCCTGCTGACTATAGGGGTAAAAGATTCGACCGATTACCCAGTACCCAGGTGAATCCTGATATCATATGCTTGAAAAATGAAGTACCTCTGCCCCGCCCCCTCTCAATGGTCATCGACTACGGACCAGTGCAATGAATATGAAGTCCCCGCCACCCCCCCCCCTCCGAACGACGGGAACTTTGACACATATAACGGTACCGTATACGGCCGTACGTTGACCTATGATTCCCGCTTCGTTTCAATAACTGGGCGAACAGGAAGATAGTATAAATACGTCTGGGGGGGAGGGATGCACGCCCAAGCGTTTATATTGGAAATACACGTTCAAAGTGAGGTTCGAACCCTTATCCTGCCGACGACGCCAAATGTGAACGAACGTGTTACTTAACACTGAGCTACTAGGCACCTGTATAGGGGGTCAACAATCGACCAATTGCCCCGCCCAGGGCAATCCTTCCAACGATATCTGCATATTATCCTGCACAAGCTCTCACAACCACGGCAGATGGGTGCAAATTCACCCGTAGTAGGCGATCTTAATCATGATCCGTCCGGGGTTTGAAGCATTCTCCCGCTCTGTACCAAAATATAAGGCCCATTAGTACATTAATATTTAATATAAAATATGCTTATATTTTGGGACATAGTGCTATATAATTTGATATATATCTATAATATATACATTGTCGAAAGGAAAATTATACAATAAAAAATATATATGCAAATAGGAGGCCCGGGCTTTTGGGGCTTTTCAGGGCCCCTCTTTCGAGCTAAACACTGAACATTCTATCATACCACTCTGACCCGAAATATAAGAACCATTTGTATTAACTGTTAGTATACAAACGGTCCTTATATTCCGGTTCAGACTGGTATGCAGCGATAGTGGGCGGGGGAGCCGGCCACACCAAGGGATCAACCGCGGCTTGGTCCTCGTATTACCGGCCGTGCACTTCATTTTCATGCATGACCGTAGTCGTACGGGTGGGGGGGGTATACTCATGTCGTGCACAGCCTTACTGTAGTCGCGTATGACCATAGACCCTCGCATCCCTACAATGCCGGGGCGGAGCACGTTAGGTTTTCACCGACCAGGCAGACATTGCGTTTGCACCAAAAGCGCGGGGGGGGGGGGGGGGGGGTGTACTTCATTTTCATTCATGGCCGTAGTCGCGTATGGCTATAGACCTTCGCATCCCTACAATGCCGGGACAGGGCACGTTAGGTTTTCACCGACCAAGCAGACATTAATTTCGCACCAAGCGCGAAGCGAAACGTGAGGGGGGGGGTGTACGTCGTTTTCATGCATGGCTGTAGTCGTATGACCATAGACCCTCGCATCCCTACAATGCCGGGACGGAGCATGTCGGGTTTTCACCGGCCAGAGAGGGCGGGGGGGCACAATGCACAATGTGTAGTAACAGCAATCAGAAGCCATGAAGACCCAGAACCCACATATCCTCCTATGCTCATGAACCTATTATTAATAGTATATTCGCCCGCGATGGCGTGTTCAATGTGCCCATTTATCCGGAAATCTAGCACCCGTTTGTACTCTGATGTCACCATCAGACGGAGATGATATATTCCCGGCCAGAACGTATGGGCAAAAACAATCCTCACGTATGCGCCCCATAAGGTTTTTTTTTGTCCACCCCATATGTTATCTTCGCCCTTCCTTCGTCTCTCCTTCCTACATAGTAGTCGTATCTCAGACCCGGGGTCACAAAGTAGGCCCTTCTCTCTCCTCCCCCACTACGGTTCTTGCCTTGCATTTCTATCGCGAGAAGGTTTCAGCACTTGCTTCCCTCGTCGACTTGCGTCGGATTCCGCCTACCCATAAGGTCTTGGTCCTTCATGGTTCTCGAGTTCTTCTATTGTTCGTAAGGTTATTAAGCAGGATTTTGTCCTGCCGACGACGCCATTTGCAGTAAAGTCAATTTCAGTAGGTTTTAGAACACAAATTACCCCCCTTGCCAGGTTTTGTCTATTGGGTAGGTTATCGTTGTTCACTCACGTGGGAGCTGATGGCGTTGAGCTTCTTGTAGTTTATGGTGATACGGACGCCACCATCCTTCTTGGGAATGGCGACCATCGGGCTGGAGTATGGCGAGGTGGAATGTTGGATTAGGCCGGCGGCCAGGTATTGGTCGAGGACGGCGTCCGCCTTTTTGGCGAGGATGGGGTTGATCCGGTATGGTCGGGAGGTAACCGGAGCGCTGTCCGGGGGCACGGAAATCTTGAAGGGTATGAGGGAACAGGAGCCGAAGTCGGTCTTGGAGCTGTAGAGCACCACATTACACGTGTGTTGATCGCTCATTAGAGACAGAAGAAGAGCCGCTTTATTTCAATCCATGTCACGAAGAAGTCTGAACAGGCCAGAAGGTTTATTTGCCTCGCCTGGAGAGCCCCTCTGATTTCCATCTCGATAAAATAAGCTTCCCAAGTAATACAAAAACGATCCCAGTACCTGTACCCCGGTAACTACCGGCCTTTCCATTTCATTCAAAGCAGTACCATTGTGACACTAGTATCGTGAGCGTGTAGGCCCCCTTTTTATTCAGCAGATGGTTGGACTCTAAAACGAACCCTGGCGATTCATGCGGTGTCGGTACTTCTTCCTACTTATTACCAGGGACCACAGTAATCAGGACCCATGACATCCACTAAAACCTACTAGTATGTACTTAAGTATTCCAGTCATTTTACTGAGCACTTTTGGTCCTGATTACTACTGCTGTATGTTCCCCCATAATAGCATATGTTTAACAATCTGCCAGGTATACATATATGATGCCAGTATCTGTGGGGCCCAGGGTAGGCCGCAGTTGTGGGTTCCTAACTCGTCTATTTTTGGGAGTGCTATCAATTTTAAGTACCAGTAAAAGTGATCACATCATATATATTATTATACCTGGTGACAAGTATATAGCCAATAGCGCCAGCGCCGGGCATTCTTCCTGTCTTCCTCCTCCTCGCCGCTATTATTGACAAACAATATACCAAGTATTTTATGTACATAGACATACATATGGGTTTTGTTTTTTTGTACATACATATTATATGATAATGTATTTTCACATGTATATTCGTATGTAGTACGAGCAGTATTATAACAATATTGTTATTCTTGCCACCATCCGACAATGATGTTATTAATATTAGTATATACGACGTAGCATGATAATAAGCTTCAACGTTGACCACTCATAAATAGGCACTCTCAAATAACAAATAACCAAACCACGGAGAACAAAAGGAGCATTTTAGCCGACTTCTTAAATAAAGTCAACCGGCTGAAATCTTGTTTTTCAGCCGTTGTTTCCCGATCTATTTGGGTTGTATAATACTATTAATAGCAGTATGAAAACGCGTCATATTTTTTGGGGCTACGTAGCAGTTTTTTTTTCGTGGACCACGAAGAACGAAGAAACGAACATTTTATTACCACGAGGGAACATATCATAGTAATCAGAACCAAATATTATCACTAAAAATCCTGTAATATATAGGTTTTTGTGTGCGTGACGGGTCCTGATTATTATGGCCCCCCTTAACATTGTGAATAGAAGTGAGAGCCAGTCAGTGGGGATTTACGATTCAGCGGCGAACATAGTAGATATATATATATACTTCGTACATACTTAACACTGCCTGTTGCTGTCGTTCTTTTTGTTATACATTGTATATCTATGGAGTAAGGACAACAAATGAATGGAGTGCTGCAGTAGTAAAAGCTCAAGCCGGAAGTAGGTATGATATGATAGAGAAGGGAGGAGTAGCTTTTTGTGCGGAGAGCTCTTTTTGGTTTCCGCGGTTTTCTTCTTTCGAAGAGCGAATGTTTCTGAGTGATCAACGTCGAAGATAATTAATGCTACTTATAGTACACATTGCCGGATGGGCAAGGGTAATAATAACAATAATAATAATAATATTATTATACACATAATAACGTCTTTGCCCTTCGGCAAAATCAGTAGAGTTCACCTCTACTACTTATTCGACACTATATATCACCTGGTATATATATCACGATTGACGATTGATGATGGACGCACACTGTCGCAGCACGAGGCAAAGGGACTGATGCTATCCAATGGTCGACGGGGTCTGATCGGCTTATACGACTAGGGCTAGGGGCAGCTATAACATTATAGTCTCCCCTCCCGACAATGCCACAAACCCAACGTGGATGCCTCCTGTTTATAGCCAGTGAGGTTGAGTTAAAAAGAACAAAAAAGAAAGAAAGCCAAACGACGGGAATCTTTTTTTTTTTTTTTT
>MEHQ01002737.1:81538-113070 GCA_008828725.1 Saccharina japonica | reverse complement strand
TGCCCTTGCCTACGTGTACAGCCGATCGAGGGGACGGACGTCTACGTGGCGCTTGTGTTCTCCTGCCAGGAGCTGCCGGACCTTAAGGAGCTGCACAAGATCAAGCCGGACGCGAAGATTGTGTTCTTCAACCTTCGGCTGGACACCCTCAGGGGGGACCTCGGGCTGCCCGCCTTCCCTCCCAAGGCGAGTGGGCTTGGCTGTGGCGTGCGCGTGGGATTGTTTGTGCCCAGGGCTTGGGGCTAAGTTTGGGGCTAGGCTTGCGGCTGGGCTGTGCGGTGTACAGCGTGCGGTGTACAGGGCGCCTGGCGTGCCCCCCTCGTGCGGATAGATCGCGTGCGGGGCTTTCTTCTCGCCTGCCCTCGAAGGAACTGCGTCCGCGCAGCTTTTTTTTTCATCTGAAATTCCGGTCCGTGCTTCGCGCACGGGGCCCCTGCGTGTTCTGTTGACAATCGTCGCACGCGCGGCGCAGACCCTTGTCGCTGTGACTGCAGTTCGCAACGGTGAATCACGCACGGCATCTCCCTTTCGAGACGCTTTGTTTTTGTGCACGTGGCCGCGTTGGGTTAGTCCGTACATCGGCGTGTGTGTTCGACGTTTCCAGGGGGGAAGGTGGAGAGAGGGGTGTACGGCTCCGCTCCTGCATGTTTTCTCCAGCCGTGGCGTCACTGTACAGTGCTTTTGCTAGCGTGGCACCGTGTGCTGGCGTGACGCAGTGGGATTTCCGGTGCGTCTACGGCAGGCAACGGCGGGAGAAAAGGGGATGTTCCTAGTGCGGTGACGGTTCTGTGTGCGTGCTCTACTGCCTCGGCATCGGCTGATCTCGGCGTCGTACTGTTTTATTACGAGCAGATTCCATCAGTTGGCGAGATATACAACTACCACACACGCGCACACCCAGTACACCACAAGCAAACCTGTTTCTCTCGCGCTTGTTTCCCTCCTTCCCCTCCCTGCTTCATCCCCACCCCCCGCCGCCCCTTCCTCCCCCGCCCCACGCTGATCCAGACGCCCTTTGGAATCATTCGAAACGATCTAGCTCTTTCGCGGGACCATCAAAATAAAGTACTACCTACCTACCATCACACCACAAGACATTGTTAGGTGAGGGCGACATTCAGTGCTACTACGGGGTGGGCTAATGTAGTAAGTAGAACCTACGGTACACACTGTAACCTATATATTTACCTCTTTTTACTAACAATATTTGGTCCTATTTACTATGGCCCTCCGTAATAGGAGGATGGATTGATTGTGGAACGTGCTTGTGACGGGCAGGGTTAGCGAGAAGAACATCGATTGGATGAATGGACGATGAACTACGTGCAGTAGTAGCTAGCCTAATAAAAGGGGCAAGTAGCAGTATATTAACCGAATGCTATTAGTATTGGTATTGCGTTTGGTGATATTTAGCATGAAGAGGAGGAGGGAGAAGAGGAAGAGGAGGAGGAGGAGGAGGAGGAGGAGGAGCTTCCTTACTCTATACGATCGACGCTATATTATTTGAGCTTGCTGGCATGTTTAGAGGGCAAGTACACTACTTTTTGTTTTTCTTGGCTTCCTTCTTTCATGGAAATGTTTATGAGTGGTCAACGTGCTGCACGCTATCGAATGGCAAACAAACGCGATACAAATATCATAATAATCATAGCATACAAATAGTTATTACGGACTGGCTTGTTGGCTGTTTTTACCTGTGGTACAACAGTATAAAAGGGGGGGGGGGCATGACAACACCACATATGTCATATATACCCAAGGAGAGACAGTTTGTTTACACAAGTTTTACCCCACATACATATATATGTATTTATATATTTATTATATATTTATATGTGTAGAATAGTGGTTTATCCTCGTGATTTCAAAGTGAGGTCGATTGCGTGAATTCGAATCCCGCCAGGGGCCTTTTTCTCAAGCAGAACATGACTATTCATAGCAGATAGCGCCTACTGTACAACTATTAATACTGGTAGCAGTGCGTGTATGCACGATTCGACGCGAGTCGGCGAGGGAAGAAAATGCTGAACTCCTCTTGACAAAAAGTTGAAGGCGTGCCTTAGAAGGATGGCGCCTTAGCAGGGGGATCTGAGACACGAAAGGGAGGGAGCCGGAGAAGTAGGAGGAAGCTTACAGATGAGCTGAGAAACAAAACGCGAAGTGCATGAACATGTTACGTAGGCTTTCCCAATGCTCGACAGGCATGCCGATGGGAAATGGCGATGCCAGAGTATTTATTCAGAGTCAGACATATATATATAGTAAATTATACCGTTACTTCGTGCAAAACGGAGCAGGTAGCCAGGCCAGCGATAGTAGTAGTGGTATTAGTACAGTGATAGTACAAACAGTTGTAGCAGTGGCGGTAGCACTATACTAGTAATCGTTACGTAGCATTAGTAGCAATAGCAGTAGAAGTAGTAGTATTAGTAGTAGCAGTAGCAGTAGCCGTAGAAGTAGAAGTAGCAGTAGCAGTAGTGGCAGTAACAGTAGCAGTGGCAGTAGCAGTAGTGGTAGTAGTAGTAGTAGTAGTACAGCGGTAATACCCTCACAAGTAGTAGCAGTAGCAGTAGCAGTAGCAGTAGTAGCAGTAGCAGTAGTAGTAGTAGTAGCAGTAGTAGTAGTAGTAGTAGTAGTAGTAGTAGTAGTAGTAGTAGTAGTGGTAGTAGTGGTATTAGCAGCAGCAGCAGCAGCACGCAAAAAATGAAGCTGATACTGCTTCTGAGAGCAATGACAGCAGTGATGATAATTGTCCGCCCCCTCACATGTTCTTACCTACACAGTATTCCTCACAGACCACGATCGACCGTACGACCGAAAAAAAAAAAATGCCTCTTACGTGGAGAAACCCCATACATGCCTGCTGTTAGGAGAAGTAACAACGGGGAAACAAAGTAAAACCGGGAGAACACTTAGATAATTAGACGAATGGCCTGTTAGTGATAGTAAAGCGCTATACCTGGTAAATAGGCGGGATACGCCAGACTCCAGAGAGAGGGTGAGATTTCAAGATTCAAAGAAACGCAAAATCATGCTATTAATATTAATATAATACCGCACTTCAACCTGAAAAGGCCACAGGCAGAAGACAGCAGTAGTAGCACTTGTTTTGGGCGAAGTCAGGCACAGCGTTAAACGCTAGGAGGACCGACATTAAATGCCGTATATAGGTTATTGGTCTAGAGCGCCGTCCTTCACGGTTCTAAGCTGCAGTCTCCTGGCGTGGTATTACATGGGCGACGACAGAAAATAAAGCAAGCAAGCAGGCAGCCGTCGATCAGCGAAACGCGAACGCCGGAGAAAAGCAAGACAGCCGGCATAGATAGACAGTTGTCTGACATTTGTCTTTGAGAGGTCCAAGAGCACGACGAGCAGAAGAGATTCTCCGTCAGTGATCTCAGCGGGAAGAGTCGTAGAGTCGTGGGACGTCCTGTCCATCGTTCCCGCCTATCTGACCATATATCTGACCATATACAGACTGTTTACTTTTAATTTTAATTTAATTTTTATTAATTCTTCCCCCACAAATAGACACACACTTCCTGAATTCTACAGCCTCAGATTGTGTCCCCCTCATACGGGATGTACATCCTACATGAGGACATATAAAACCCGTAAGTACACGCGATCGAAGTATTACACTCAGCTAGCAAAGATGAGCTTCGACGAAATCCTCGAGCTCACAGCTGTTGTTGTTGTTGTTGTTTTTTTTAATATACAGTTTTCCATGCCGGGAGGACAAAGTGAGCGGGAGAAGCTTAAGAGACGCAGTGACAAAACATGTAGCGTGTGTTGAAATGTGGATTCGTCATTTTGTATGCCATTAGATTACAGTTACCCTTTTACGCTATACCTGGTAAGTATTGTATGTGTAGATAATAATAGGAGTAGTATGATTAGAATAATCGCTGAATATTGTCAAATGACAACTGGGATGATAGTAGTGCCACTTATGATATGTATCAAATGTGTTCCATCCCATTGATTATCTTCGCCCTTCCTTTCTTTTCTCTCTCCTTCCTACTGTAGTCGTCACAAAGTAGGCTTTTCTCCCTCCTCCCCACAACGGTTCGTGCCTTGGGGTTTTTTCTTCGCGAGAAGACTTCAGGCCTTTCTTTCCCTCGTCGACTCGCATCGAATAAATATATATATATATATATTACATTATATATATATCGGTAGTTCAAACTCGAAGTACCATCGTTAACGTTCGGTTTTCGTGGGGATTTCGACATGGACGGCCTGGTCACCCTAATCGTTCAGCATTTATAACTATTACTATGTTATAAGTACTACAGCCCTGTGTTTGCCTCCGACATATGCAGCTATTATTATTGTGTTCGACATCCTCAGCAACGTGCATCATGGCGAGTTTCAACGTGCAGAGCATGTGAAATCCCAGGGTCTGGAGTGAAATGATGATTCCATCAAGTCCACGGAGCAATTTCTCAAGGGATCGTGCTATTGTTGTTTAGAAGCCGACTACAGACACTATACTATATGTAGGAGGACATAGTAAATGGGACCGAATTATTTGGATATAGTAAAATGGTAACTGTGGTTTTTGTGTGCAACCGTAGCTATTTAATATCTAGACTACAACTACTAATAATATCATATTGATACTATCTCATAACTACTACTACTACTACTGGCTTACACCTACCTGTACATATCAAAATTTGTTTCTCCACCACCTCGTCGTGATTTTCGCCACGGACCATTGAGCAGCACTATGCTGCGCTAATCGTGCTACAGCAGCAGCAGTAGTACTGAGCTACTCCGGGGCGCCATGATAGTAATCAGATCCCACGATATACCCACAAACAAACTCATTCCCCTGTGTGTATACGCCACATTAGGTTACGATTATTACGTGTTACTGCAGTACAGCATGCCCCCCCACCCGTGAAACATGAATAATAACGTGTCACTGAATTCTACTTTGAAGATGATATGATTGGATTGAATTCTACTTTGAAGATGGCATGATTGGAAAAAGTGCTGCAAAGTGTCAGATGTCAGATTGAATAATAACAATAATAATGGTAGTAGGTATTAAAAATAACAATAGTGTGTACCAGGCCGTACTATTTGTTCAGTGGGCGCAAGCAAGACGCGCTGAAACCTTCTGGAGGCGTATTTTTTTCGTGGCATCGATGTATATAGTAACGGTACACACACCATTATATCATACATACACGTGTTACGTACGCCTCTAGAGACGGAGGATTTTTTTCCATGGACCATCTGACAATGTGCAGCGTGTGTGTGTCAATCACAAAAAAAAACGAAGAAAGAAAAGCATGAGGGCGCGTGAAATAATGACAGAATATTATCAACCAAACCGATTGACGTATTATATAGCACGAAAACCCTCCTGACCAACCAAAACGCCCGCCCCTGCATCCCATCCCTCAAACAGCAACAACCTGACCCNTTTTTTTTTTTTTTTTTTTTCAACATAATATGTAGCCGCCCTGCATTTAGGTTTTGTTTGTTACGCAATCATTTTGGTGTTTCGGTTTGCAGCGTTATCTCGCTATCATATCATACATACGTATATATAAACATACATATCATATATATGATATGTAGGATGAAGAAACGGCACGGACACAGTGGGTGTGCTGGATGTCGACGGGTAGATTGGAAAGAACGGTTCAATGTGAACGACACACACGTCAGCACACCAGCACACGCACAAACTCACGTTCGGAATGCAGGCTGTTCTCAGTTCTCACGTTCTCTCACGGTTCTGTGATTCTATGATGTGATTGATGTGTTCTATGTTCTGTGAAGGATTCTGTGATTCTGTGTATCTAGTCGTTCGTATGTGACGGACCGGTCGGTACAGCAGTGGGGGTCCCCCAATAAGGCGGTATCCCGATATAAGGCGGTCAAAATCACTTGGCACTGTTGGGGAACTGCACTCACAACCTCGAATGGATAAGGCGGCTTCCCTCTATATGGCGGTCATGTTTGCTCTGCCACACCACCGCCTTACTGGTGGACCCCTACTGCATTTTTTGTTTTGTTTATTTTTTTATCCTCCGGCGGATGGGTAAAAAGAAAGCTTACGCCCTCCACACTTCCACGTCTCACTGCGTGTCGTGTGTCAATTCACTCCATATTTGTCGTGTTAAAGCCTTGATTTAGTTGAGGGTCAAGCTGTGCCGAGAGTTATCAGAGGAGGAGAAGAGTGGGGGAGAAGTCCATGGCGTATGCCATGGCGACAGAAACGTCACGCTATTCATATATATCATAAGTGTGCCGTTTGAAATGGCGCGTTACCATATTCTTCAATCAGGTTAATTTCAGGTAGTAGGTCGTGTCTATCCGGAATACTGGCATTCTACTCTGGATACCTAAAATACTATCTATCTCAGATACATGCGTACGGGTATCCGCAAGTCGACGCGAGTCGGCGAGGAAGGAAGAACGGGCTAAAGGCTGAAGTTTTCTCGCGACAAAAATGCAAGGTACGAAGTGGGGAAGGGGGATAGTGGCCTGCTATGTAACCCCGGATCTGAGTTACGAGTGTATATATCATAGGAGGGAGATAAATAAAAGAAAGGCGGAGATAGTGAATGGAGTGAAAAAAAGAAGGAACACTTCACGTTACCATAGGAAATCGTGTCTATACCCGGAGCATACTGGCATTCTACGAGTTGGTGGGTATATCTTACGTACAGATATACATAGGAAACAAAATATGCGATGCTACGATAGATTTGTACGATCTACAAAATATAAGCTACGTGCACATTCAGTGAGTGGTTCGTATCCTGACTCTGGACACGGTTGTTCTTATAGCCCTTTTAGTAGTGCACTGTACATGCACCTAAACCTGACTCTAATTCCAAGTGAATTTTCCCCATATTGGGACTGTAGTCATGGACGGGTTAAACCAAAGGCACTCAATAACATTACTATTGTTATCATTGCCATCCGACAATGCCGACAATGTGTAGCATGCATGAACATCAACATTGATAACTCATAAACACTCCGAAAGAAAAAATACCGGGGAAGGAAACAAAAAGAGCTCGCTGCACCAACATTGAACATTGTCGAAACTTAAATATGCCGATCGCCTCGGTGCCGCTATCAGACACACGTCACAAAAACCACATACACATATACCTGGTACATATATATATATGTGTGTACGTACAGTGGGCACTCCGATTTAAGAGCACCCGGTGACAAGCTTAAGCCAAAACAAGCGCCCTTAACTACACATTGCTCTTACGTGTAGTGAGCAATATATAGCTTTTAGTATAGGCAGGACATGCCGATTATACCGCTCTTAAATCCCGAATGTTCTTATCTTGGGCACTATCTCTTAAACAGGGGTACCCACTGTATATACATACATATACATACCTGGTATGTTTCGTATTAGACTTACATATACTCATTCAAGGGTAAAGTCAAAACTTCGTATAAAGCGCATTACAAGGATGGGTGACAGGAATAATCCAGTCACACCACCCAGAAAAGTTAAGTGATCACCAGAAAAATTCAGTCACCACCGGAAACGTTCAGTGCTCTCGCATTTTACGGGCTCGTAGTACGTGTGTAGTATGTGTTTATATATTTCGTACCTGGGGTATGTTCATATTTACTATGTATTCATAATATATAGCACAGGACACCTTAAGAAGCAGGGTAATAAGAAAGACAGGGCGAGATTTTCCAAACAATAAGAAAGACAATTTATAATTTACCGTCCCCCCCCCCCCCGCATATATTATATATCTATGGGTTGGGTTGGCGTCGCCTGGCGACGACGCTGTAAAACATGCCTCTCACTGCGTGGGCTAGACAACCAGGGTACCGTTCTTTTTTCTTGTTTTTTTTTGGCGGTTACCCAAGACTGGCGGTCGAGTAGATCATTTGTGCGGGGTCGGGAACCTCAACTCCGCACAAGGGGAATGATCGTATCACGTAGTGTGATATGGTAAGGCATTTATGAGGCAGATACATAGTGCTCCCATTGCTGTCTCATGAAGTAGCCACACCAGATATTAAATTAACTCATTGAAGCTGTCATCCATATGCAAGTCCGCCTGACAAGCGGTTCTTAGTAGGATGCAGCTCACCCTTCATGCGACTCGCCCAACACCTCACGGCGCTTTGCGCTTGGTGCTAGCAATGTCTGCCTGGTCGGTGAAAACCCGACATGCTCCGTCCCGGCATTGTAGGGATGCGAGGGTCTATGGCCATATGACTACGGCCATGCATGAAAATGAAGTACACCCCCCCTCACAGCATAGGAACCGGTCGGTACTATGCGAAATATTTCATTTTCTCGGTTTGTGAGTACCTACACGTGTTTTCGCGGGTCTTGCCGCGACACGAACAGTGACACTTTGCCGCTGTGATCACCGCGGTGATTGCCGCGACACTTGCCACGACACTCGCCGCGACACTCGCCGCAACACTCGCTGCGACACTCGCCGTGACATTCGCCGCGATACTTGCCGCGGGCCTTACCGCGACACTTGCCGCGATATTCGCCGCGACACTCGCCGCGACACTCGCCGCGGTTCTTGCCGCGACACTCGCCGCGGTTCTTGCCGCGACACTTGCTATGACACTTGCTGCGACACTAGCCGCGTCACTTGTCGCGACACTTGCCATGGCTCTTGTCGTCGGCCTTGCCACGGGCCTTGGTGTGGGCCTTGCCACGGCATGGCGTGGCAGATGTTGCGACATGCCGCGGCATGTCGTGGCATGTCGTGGACACTGTCGTCGCGCTTATCGCGGACCTCGCCGCGTGTCTTGCCACGTGGTAGTGTCCGCGGCATATCGCTTCATGTCGCGGCATGTCGTGGCATTGTCCGTGGCATGCCGCGTCGCGACATGCCGCGACACGCCACCGAAAAATCAAATAAAGCCGTTCCATCCAACCATTGTCATCGGACGCAATTGGCTCGACAATTGCATTCTCTTGCCAGGACGGCAGCCCTTAGCGAGGCCGACACGGACAAAAGTGGGCCAGGCGAGTTGTTCGTCGATCGGACGACGTATCTATGCTTAACGATCACGATGCCCTCGATGCTGGTGAAAAAATACTGCCGCTGGAATGCACGCCGGGTTAAGGTATTTATCGCTCAGCTCCTCCGGCCCTTGATGCATCACTCGTGAAGCGGCACAATCATGCTGCGCCTTGGGTTGGGATGGGTGAACGGACTCACCACACGACGGGCACAGAACACGGACGCGCCAGGCCTTAGAGTACAGGGTGTTTATCGAGCGAAGCGGTGATACCCTCAGTATGAGGCCTCCCCTCGGCAAGTACGCTGCTGTTGACGAGGCTGCGGCAGAAGGTTCTTGGGTGTGACTGGAGGAGATTATTATGCGCTTTCAAAAGTGCTTCAAAGTGAGCTCTTGGCGGCACCCCAGGGAGGGGACAGCAGGAGCCTCGACGGCGATGTGACGGTAGTACTGATCGGGGCAAGCGGGACAATGATGAGGGGGAGAGTGATGACGAGCAGGGGGGGGGGGGGGTGTACTCATGTTGTGCACGGCCGTAGTCATATGACCATAGACCCTCGCATCCCTACAATGCCGGGACGGAGCGCGTTGGGTTTTCACCAACCAGGCAGACATTGCTTGCACCAAGCGCGAAACGCCGTGAGGTATTGGGCGAGTCGCATGGAGGGTGAGCTGCATCCTGCTAAGAACCGCCTCTGAGGCGGACTTGCATATGGACGACAGCTTCAATGAGTTCATTTAATTTCTGGTGTGGCTACTTCCGGAGACAGCAATGGGTTTTACTATGTAACTGCCTCGCGGACGCCTTACCATATTAACACTACGTGATACGACCATTCCCCTTGTGCGGAACAAAGATTCTCCACCCCGCACAAATGATCTACTCGACCGCCAGCTTTGGTGACCGCCAAAAAAAAATAACAAAAAAAAACGGCACCCTGGTTGTCTAGCTCCACGCAGCGAGTGGCGTGTTTTACAGCGTCGTTGCCAACCGACGCCAACCCAACCTATAAATATATCATATATTTATATGACGGGGGGGGGGGGAGAAAAGGATGGTGACCGCAAAGAAAGCGGTTTGGAAGAGGACAACAGCATTGGTAGTGCAAGTGGAGATGGGGCGGGAGCTGGTGAAGAGGGGGAGGGGGGGAGTGACGACGAGTAAAGGAGGAATGACTCGGGTGTGAACGGAGTATAGATGGTGACAGCGATGAGAGTGAACTCGGGGTGACCAGCTCTTGCAATGATGATGAAAGCGAGGTAGAGGGAGTGGACGGGGAAGCTATTCTTGACGGCAGCGGTGGGACTCAGTACTCACCCAAGGGGAAGGGGCGTAAGTGGAAACATTCCAACCCCGTTGTCGAGCACGTTGCCTCGGCGTCAGTGCCCACCATAAATAAAAAATAATAAGCGCGGAAGGATTCGGACCCCGAAGATACGCATGCACATGCGCGGCCGGCGACGGGGCGTACAGCCACTATTAATAGCGGTATAAATATGACTGAAGGTTCTTTCAAAACCAAAAAAAGAAATCAGCGCGATTTCTGCCCAGCGAAAACAAGAAAGAGGCTTGAATAAGAAAAAGGCCCAGAAAAGAAAACAGTAAGAACCCAAGCCTTAGCCCGGAGCCCAGTTTCTACTTCCTATTAGGTGTCCTGAACTGTACAGGTATATATTTGAAAACAGTACATTTGGTACAAGACAGCTGCAGTTAGTAGTGCTCTCGGTAGTTCGAAGTATCAAGGAGTTGCCTTGTTATCCTAAGACTAAGACTGCTTGAACACAGTAAAAATTGAAGAACCGCCGACGCAGTAGCTTAATAGCTTAATGCAGTTATTAATAGTAAGGAGTTTGACCACTTCAAGGCGTCTGTCACGCTCCTGTGAAGTGATGACCGATCATTCCCACCCTTCGTGTAATAGTGCGAACGTATGATACCACAACTCGCGTCTACTCAGATCACAGGTGTTCTACTCTGTATACGAAATACGCATTTAAATTACGAATAGACTATCCGTTAGAATGCTATACCTGGTAGATACGATCTAATAAGGCAAGGTAACAAGATCGTATCCAAATCTGCTTATCACACGGTTGTTCTATTTATTCCATTTATCATATTAATAGTTATACCAAAAGGCACGCTATTATTGCAACAGTAGTAGGCAATAGGCAGTGTTGTGAGCCGACAATGAAAATGGCTCGGTGTGTTTTTTTTTTTTTTGTCGAAAATAAATATCGGTCGGTTTCACTCGGTTTCGGTGGGTTTTAAAAACAAATGAAACCGAACCGAAACCGAACCGAAACCGAACAGAAACCGAACCGAAAACGCTTCTTCTCGGTCGGTTTCGCGATCGGTTTCTCGGCAAAACCAGCTGCTACATATATATGGTCGCACACTTCGAAGGATTCTGTGTGCATTACGAGTATATGTCGGTACCATGTGACGACTCCTCGCCACTCAGTCAGTGTTGTTTCGTCCGAAAACGAAAAGGTTCGGTCGTTTTTTTTTTTTTCAGATGTTGGTCAGTTTCAGATGTTGGTCGGTTTCGGTCGGTTAGGGTTAGTAAGGGATGGATGTGGGGTGTGAGCTGCAGGGCTAGGACTATGTACGGGTCACACATATACATGCAACGGGGTTTCCATAGGTGCACGTTTATACGTAGTAGGCGTTATCGGCGTTGGGGTCAGGGAAAGTCAATCGAATCGGTTTCCGATTTCGGTCGGTTTTTGGCAACCGAAAATTTGACCAAAATAGTCGGTTTCGGTCGGCAAAATAATGGAAGCACCTTTTTACATATTATTATTCAGTAAAAACGGTGCTTATATTTTGGGTCAACGATTCCTCATTATTAATATCATAGGTCGTCCTCGGCCGCTACATCATGATGAAGTAACAATCCGTATCTCCCAAAGTACAAACTGCCAGAAACAGAATACTTATACTTGTGCTCGTATTCATACATCCTCGTACACACGTCGTAAATGTGATACGTACCTGGTACCCATTTGCAACTACAGCAGTACTTTGCTTCGGGTTGAAACAAGTCCTCTCTCGCGCATTTGTTGGTCGCCACTCACTGCGGGTAATCTCATCTCGCGCTGCGTATGTTGTTGATACCTGGTACTTACTGAAGGCAGTGCTTGTTGTGTCATGTACCAGGCATTTGCACCAGGGACGTAGTAGTACGAGTATGTATGATATACGCATGGAAAAATGGTGTGTACTACGAAGCACCCTACGTAGCAGAAGCAGCATCACATCATCAGCGGACCTACCTCTCTATAATATACCTGGTACTTAGTTGTAGATGTGCCTTACTTCTCTTTGTTGGGCATACTACGAGCTGGTCTGTCACGACGACAGTTAAATGGATTTTCGCAGAGCGGTTTTGCGATTCATGAGGTGGCATTTGGCATGGCGCCCGGAACGCATATAACAAAACGAGTCAAGCGGGAACCCCAAAAAAAAAACTCGATGAGGTAAACTTATGATCGTTTGAGTGAAATGCCCACCTAGAAATCGACCGAAATGTACGTTAAAAAAAACTTTTTTTTCTTGGGTTCCCGCTTGAACGCCTAGACAAACGCGCTTCGAATCACGTGTCAAAAGTTCAGGTCAAAAATCGTAAAACTGCGTTGCGAAAAACAGTTTTTGTGTCTTTGATAATAGTATCTTAAATTTGTATGAGGATCGTATGTACGCAATATCTCTTGATCGAGCGCGAATTGAGCGGTGGCGATGGTATCGATCGTTCGCGCCCTAAGGAACGCTCTCACTAAGTATCAGAAACATCCACTGAACGTATTTTTCATACTACTTTTGTATATACTTGAGTATCGAAATATGTTCGCACGTGATGGGATGAATCGATACGCGATTTCTCGACGAGAATACCTCGGATTCTAAAAATCCCAACATGACCAAATGCGCTACAAACCCAGGAACATCGTTGCCAAATATGAGCTCATAATACTGCCAAACGATTGCGCAAACCCCGATTAATAAGTGAATTTTAGTTTTACAGCCTGACCAGCTCGTACTGTTCTGTGTTGTTCTGTGGCTGTACTGCACTGACGATGAGGACCGAGCTCGTTCGTCTTATTGTCTCCCCTTCCCTCTTCTCCTCCTCTTCTCCTCCTCCTCCTCCTTCCTGTCATCTGAAGTGCTTTTTTCGCTTTTTTTTAATCTCCTCCTCCTCTCCTTCTCGCACTCCTGTCCTCATCATCAATCAACAAAAAAAACTTGATGCCGTATGATGTATGATATGTACAGCAGGTATCTGTGGGCGATAACATCCGACCCGGGTCACGTATAATACGAACACACACACGCGTATGATAGCATTCCCTCGTACTATTAATATCTCCTGCCATTATTACTACTGCTGCTGCTGCTGCTGTTATATTGTTCTCACATTTAACTGATCACGAAAAACACAGCAGCAGTCTATCGTACCTCATCTACGTATTACTACGTACAGCACAGCAGTACTATAAACCACTGAAAAAGTCACTTCATACATATAATACCAGATACAGTACGAAGTTACGAGAATAAAAAGTGCTTCCGGTACTCGACTCCTCCTGACCATAGACATCTTCCAATGGGTTGCTGATTATCCGCGATTCTCGTGGCTAGGAAGAACTTACTCCGATCGTGGGCTCCAAGCCACGAGCGTAGACCCAAGTAACCCAACCTGCGAGTAACCTAAAAACCCTACGAGTACGTATGTACGTACGAGTAACTCCAACCCGGAGCCAAAACGGACCAGAAACGGACAGAAACGCGGACTGGAGAAGACAGACAGGCCGTGCTGCGCGTATTTTGCACGTATTATTTGATTGTTTAAGTCTGTTGCTGTATTGACCAGGCCAAAGAACTGAAAAAAAAACAATCGAAAAATTCATTATTATTTATTTGGGACCCGTTGCTGCGAGTAGTCTTTGAGTCATACATACTCAGAATAACGTACGTCCTGTGTGATACCAGGTTGTTTACCTTTTTTTTTTTTCACATATTTGCCCATGGATATTTGATTATCTAGGATACAGTATAGAAGGGCTCATGACGCGTGACGTTTTTTTTCATATCGTCATAGCGTCATAGGGTCATAGCCGAGCCGAGACTGCTGCTGGTGGTGCTGTGTGCGTGCGTGTGCGTACGCGCGTAGTGCGTACGTACCTGGTAGCATGGGGTATCCTCTCGGGGACCGCTCCGCGTGGTTCTGCGAAACTGTGTAGTGTGTGTTGGTTGTTTGTATTACGTCACGTTCGAGTATATTGCCCAGCATCCACGCCTACTCCGTCGGCAATTTTGCGTCATCATCATGATCACATGATTCAGATAGAAGAGCGTGCATGATATCACAACACAGCAAGATCAACGAGCAACCCCAACCACTTGAACACAACACAAAACAGGACCATCTCAACCAACACACAAGAGAGCGGCAAACCATCACCACCACCACCACCACCACTATCCCACCACCACCACTACACCACCACCAACACCACCACCTCTCGCTCTATACCTGACCACCACCACCACCACCACCCACCACCACCACCACCACCACCCACCAGCAACAAAAGAAGGCAAAATGGCACCACCAGCTGAAGGCACGACGGTCACCCTCGAGCGCGAAGAGGAGTACAAGGAGGAGCTGCGCCGATCGTTCGACTTGGTGAAGCCCATCTCTGTTGAGGCAGCGGCTATCTTCTACCCCACGCTTTGGGAAATCAACCCCTCGACCAAGGTGAGAGAGATGGGTGTGATGACCTGCAGCAAGAAGAACTCAATCAATCCACGAAAAAGAAACATGTTCCTTTCTTTCGTATCTTATTTTTTGTGAGGATAGTTCGGAGATGCAACTCTCAACTGAACGATCCGTGCCAGCTATTTGTACAACAAGAAGTCAAGAAGAAAGAGCAGGAAGTGTAGACGAGTACCCATAAGCAGGACTGCTGAAGTATACTCGTAGTGCAGCTCCAGGCTATAGACGACACGCACAGCTGGGCAGGGGGGCTCCGAGTTGGCTGACTATGTATCTCATCAGTCGCTGACTACGTGCGTGCGTAATTCGGGTCGTCGTCTGGTATTTTTCACCATAATATATTTGTTCCGTTCGTCGCGTGCGGTAAATTGTACATGTCACGGAGGAGGTTGGTTCTGAGTTGGTGTCATTGTACCTGAGAGACCTTCTGTGTGTGTGCCGCGTTTGTTTGTGGCTTGAATTGCATGATAATAGACAACAGCGTCAGTTCAGTCCCTACTTCTCGACATACTGCGTACAGCAGTACCGAGGCATGCATTCATCTGACAGCTACTTGTGTAAAACTGCTGCAGCTCTGGTACCGGGTATCTGTGAAGTCCAGTCCATTTCCACAAACCCCATACATACAGCTGCAGCAGCAGTTCGTACGAGTAGTAGTAGTAGTAGTGGCTCAGGCCCTCCTTTATTACTGTCCGAGTGGGATGGGTTACTACCACCGTAAAGCTCGTGTGAGCGGTATATACGCCACAGCAGCGGCACGGCGGGCTGAACTGCGTGCACAACTGTTGCTGCTTCAAGTCACACTATTAATACTATACGCGTGTCGTATGGGTACGATATACGTCTATCTCCGTTACACCTTCCTGCGTTGTAGATGTTTGTTGTGGTTTTGTGGTTCAGTGTATGGCAGTGTTTCTTGTTTCTTGTGTTGTTGTGTTGATGTTGCCGTTTGTCGTTTGTTGTCGTTGCTGCTGCTTCTCTTGCTATCTTCTGTGGTTCAATCAAGCGGGTGTTGGCATATACTGGTACCTGGTACAGAACAGCAGAGCAGTTATTACTACGTATAGTGGCTGTAGCTGTACACCGCGGTTCTGGGCGGGAATGTAAGGACCGTTGGTATTCATAATTATATTGCGAACGCCCCTTATATTGCCGCCGAGAGTGGTACAGAATCCTCGATCTCACAGCTGTTTTTTTTATTTTTGTTTTTCAATACATAGCGACCTAAAAGGCGACAAAAGTGCATCATGCAGTCAGTCTTCTATCAAAAATTTCAGGAAGAGCGTGCAACAGCAGATAATAGTAGATAGTAGACACTTCATCAGGTGGCGCGCGTGTTGGTTCGCACATCTTCCTACCGTTCGTTGCTCTTCGGACGCAGACATCCCCCAACTCCTATAATATCCCTCATGTCATATCATATGTATGCATGTGCGTCCAGCACTCCGGGCTGTGAATCATGTACGAGTACCTACTGCTGTAGTATTTTCGGAGGTCCTTTTGAGTAAATTGGACCAAATATTGTTAGTAAAATGAGGGATATATATATAGGTTCTTGTGTGTACCGTAGGTCCTATTTACTAGTATTTACTATGGTGTCCGGTGTGTACCGTAGGTCCTATTTACCATGGTCCCCCGTAATCCTATTTACTATGGTTCCCCGTATTACGGTTACGGGGGACCATAGTAAATAGGACCTACGGTACAGACAAAAACCTATATATACTCCCCAGTTTTCACTAACAATATTTGGTCCTATTTACTATGGTCCCCCGTAATATTAATAGTAATCATCACTATCGTACGGCTGCAGGATACTGCTGTATCGTAGTCAGGTATAGTGGTACATTTTTTTTGGCTCTTTTTTTTCCTCTCGAGTCGCGACGGTCTTTCTCCTACTCTGTACCTGGTATACGGGTGGTACCTCGGGTAGACTGCGCGGTAAACCCAACGACATCCTCCCGGTTTTCACCCAGTGTCCGTGCTGGTTATATACGGTACGTACACGCACTATTTATAGCTTGTGACTTACAGACCAGACTACAAGAGGCGCAGAGAGAGGGAAGAAAAAAAAACCGATGAACGACATCATCCAGACAATTAATCCGTCTTGCTGTCTCTTCCTCATGTTCCCGTGTTGCCGCTGCTTGCTGCCCTTTATTATACTGCTGCTGCGCTTCTTGCTGTCTCCACATCTCCTCCGAGCTCCTATTACTATTACCGGACACCATAGTAAATACTAGTAAATAGGACCTACGGTACACCAAGGTACACACAAAAACCTATATATTCCCCTCTTTTTACTAACAATATTTGGTCCTATTTACTATGCCCCCCCCCGTAGTAATATTGTACTCATAAATCTACTCTCTCCTTCACTACCACCACTGCAGAGAACACATCCCAATTCCAAATAGATAAACAAAAACACTTGTGTGCGGGTCTGTGATACTCGTACATACGGCCTTTTTTCTTTCTACTACTGCTGCTGTGGACTGTATGCAGACCGTATACCTGTATACACACCCAGCACACCCAGCCCAGTTCACCAGTGTCCATACTATGTCGACGGGTATATGTGTGTGTTGTCTTCACATTAAACTCGTTCTTATTTCTACCCAACTACATCATAATCAGTACACCCAGTGTCTGTCCTGATTCCTAATCCTAGAGAGATACAAAATTATGTGGTCACAGACTGTGAGACAGAGAAAAACCAAAACAAAATAGAATGTATCATAGAAATAACGGTTTCATGTGGAGAACACGCAACACCCACATACTGCTCTGCTGCTGTATAGTATTACAACAATAGTGATTCCCGTCCGAGCGATACGATACCATATATTATAATTATACCGCTGTGGGCGGACATGAAGAGACCGTTGGGGGGGACAAATATATAAATATGAAGGCGTTATGTACGGTACTTACAGTTACGTGCAAGAGTGATTTACCTGGTGTGTTAATATCAGTAAGGCGAAGGCTTGGTTTTGGGTTATAAGGCGATTGGTTAACCTTTTACCAGTAGCCCAACATACTATAAAACCGTAAAAAATGGCGTCGTCGGCAGGACATGGGTAGCTGGTCGCCAGTTCGAATCTCACGCATCCCATGAAAAACGAACTATTTTCCTCTTGTAAATCTGATAATCTGATAAATACTTCTGGATCCCCAGAAATTGGAACCGCGTGTTGATGGTACCCGTTGACCCGCATATCCCGTCCGTTCCAGGTATAGGGGAAGAGTGTTTCACGGCTTAGTTTTGAGTAGGCGATGGGTTAACCTTTTAGCAGTAGCCCAACGGACGGGGCGCCATCGGCAGGACATGGATCATTTGGTCGTGAGTTCAATGTGGTGGAGATCGAGGTTATAAGTCTAAAACTCTTCTTCTTGCAGCGTCAACATTTTTCGTCTACTTTCCGTATATACCGGCCCGCTCATAAGAAAGCAGCCCACAAGACAGACAGCCTGAAAAAAATGAAAACGTTAAGAAACATACTCAGCCTCCTAGTCAGTGCCTATAACGTACAGTAGTATATACCTCGGTCCGCTCATAAGAAAATATATAGCTCGCAAGAAAGTCAGCGTGAAAAATTGGAAACATTAAGAAACCTCTCAGCCTGGTCAGTGCCTCTATATACTCTTTTAGAAAGTTGGTGTTATGGTATTGCTGGAATGATGTGGAATCGCTTGGTAAATACCTTGGTATCAGCTATTTGGATCGTATTGGTATTACTTGGAAGGCGTATCTCAGATGGGAACCAGGGGGGTTCCCAGATGCCCTTCCCCTTTTCTCTCAGTCTTTCATCACGCAAAGGGAATAAACCTGCTCTTGTTCTATCAACACACGTGCACTAGGTTCCTCACATTGGCCCCTTCTTGGGGCTGATCTGGCCCAAAGGCACCGTTCATTTTGTGCACTGCTATAATAGGGAAGAGGCTTTCTCGAGGATCAAAACAAGAAAGAGCAAATTAACCCCTTAACCCTTCTAGGACTGGAGTCCCGTTTTGGGGACAAATTACTTAGAATTAGAGTGGGTTGTCCCCAAAACGGGACTGCAGTCCTAAAAGGGTTAAGAAGTGGTTGTGAGGGTATTACCTGCTGAGCTAAAACGTTCGAAGTGAGATTCGAACCCGTGTCCTCGACGACGTCAAATGTGAGGGTATTACCTGCTGAGCTATAGGGGTGAAATATCGATCAATTACCCAGCCCAGGGTAATTCTTACAACATGGTCCCACGAACCTGGGGACACACTACTTGGAATTAGTGTAGGACATTTTTTTTCAGTTCTGAATGGGGTAAGAGTTGTGTGCTTTCGCGCGCGCCCAGAATAGGACATTCTGAATGAACAATTGTAGGAAAAGTGGGCCTGAGCCCGATTTATGGTTTCTTGCGAGACGGCCGTAAGGTACAGTAGACACACGGTTCGGCGTTTTCACCTCTCCTCTTCCATGGTCGATAAAATCAGTTCGGAAATCCGCCCGGTGTTATTTTCATGTGCATTACACGGGATTAACTGACTTGTGATCGGCGCTTGCACCTCTTTCCCATGGATAAAATCAGCTCGGAAATCCGTCCGGTGTTATCATCATGCGCGTTACACGGTATTAAATAATCGCGAAGCCGAAAACTTCGTACCACATTTGAGCAACCTTGGGGCACAGACTCGTACGGTATTTTACACCGGTAGTGTGTTGTGAGGAGCTCGCCACTGACCACGATTTCTTACATCGAAATTTCTCAATTTTTGTTGAGTAGCGCTCCCCAAAAATTGAGCCTTCCAAGTTCTTATTTTGTTCTATTCTTCTTCATGGACGTACCGGGTATGTGCCGTATGCTGCAGTACCAGGTATCCATAGACGTCGACGCCATTCACCTCATGCACGCAATGAGTTTTTACCCTAAGCATGATGAGATAGCACTTGCGCCCCTCGGACGAGCGAAGTCAGCTTAAAACCTTTCAGAACTTAAAGCTTATCCCACACTAATTCCAAGTAGTTTGTCGCCAAAAACGTGAGACCGGTTCTTAAGGGGTTATAAGCTGACTCATGCCACGGTATAGGGGTATCACTTGATTATTGTATAGGCTCCCTATTTTCTGACCGGTTTAGCTTCTCAAGTGGGTTGACTACCGTTTAGAATTACAATTTTTATCGTCTATTCGTTTACTGTAGGACTATTATATTAATAGTATGTAGCGCACACAGCGCATACAAAATATTGGAGTCGGGTTGCACGGACAACCTTCTCCGTATAAGTTATGATTCGGGTCACAGACATATATTGAGCTCTCTGCATGTGAGGAGAGAGCTCAGAAAAGTAAGCCGGCACCCCTTGAAGGGTGGCATTGCTCAGCCTTGAAGCTGGTTTGCTCGACAACGGCGAGAGTGCAGACGCCAAGCGATATACCACGCTGTCCCAAAATAAAAGAACGTTTGTTTATAGGAATATTCAATGTAAACGACCTATATATTCGGAGACAGTGGTATACGACGTCTGCGAAAAGGTGTCGACGAGACATTTGCAAAACCAGCATTCTGGTTGCGTGTGCCCTTCCCCTTGTTTTTGCAGAATATTCGTGTGTATAATACCTTTTTGGAAAATCGTTCCGGGGTGTGTGTTATCTTGAGCGTTACACGATAGTAGACTACGAGGTAGGCTAGAGAGTTCCGACCAGGGTTGTGAACCGAAAAGCGAAAGTTTTTTTTTTTTTTTCGGTCGGTTTATGTCGGTTTTTCCCGACCGAAAACTGACAACGTTTGGTCGGTTTTGCGGTTGCCAAAAAAAAACGAAACCGAAGAACCAACTAGTCTTTTTTTTTTCGATCAGTTTATTCTCCTGCCCCCTACGTCAATAACGCCCACATATATGTAACGCCTACATATCTGTAAACCGGTAGAATACCGACGGGAACGTTCGGCATAAAAACGAACAGCCGACCGAGCCATTTTCCCGAGTCGGTTCACAACCCTGCCCGCTTGACGCCATGACGCCATACGATCATGTCGTCACATGATACCAACATATTCACACCGAACCCTACGAAATGTTGGACCACATTTGGTTGGTTTCGCTGAGAAACCGACGGATAAGCCGACCTACTGCAGAAGGGATCGTTTCGGTTTCGTTTCGGTTTCGGTTTTTATATCAAAATCGACCGAAATCCGACCGACGTTTCGACAAAAAACAAACAAAAAACGGCCAAGTCATTTTTAAATTTTCACGGTTCAAAAGACTACCTGGTATATGAATTACACTGGTACCCCCCTCTAGGGAGAGACGGGGATGTTGACCCCTTGCACCAGATTTATTTTTAGGCAATGGTTGTGTTCCACACCAACCTTTCGCCTAATACGTTATTTTCCCGGAAATTTCAGGTAGGGTTTCTTGTCGGGACACTTTTGTTACGCCATGCCTTATCGGGAGAGGGCGGGTAGTGTGCTCGTACGTGCAGAAAAAGAGAAGAAAGCCCGTGGGAAACCGAACAAGGAGAGCCCATTTCCAGCGAAAACAAAATAACCAAAAATAGAAATTTGCGGCACTAAACCGATGTCTTTCAGCCAGGTCGTACCAGGTAGTCTACGAGCAGTGTTTTTTTAATACTATTAATGTCTCCTTGCGTTGCTTACTCCCCGCTAAAATGTTGATCTACTACCTACTGTTTGTATTTTGTGTTCCACCTGTTGTTAGCCTTTTCTCCTGCCTCCTTTCTACAACAGCTAAACAAACAAGCAAACAAATCAAACTACTTGCCGTGATCAACGTTCTCGCCACCGAGGACAAGAAGCTCTAGAAGATTCGATCCCACATTCCAGTGGTTGTTTTTCACGAAAGTATCACCAGTTAAAGCGGAGTCGGCGGCGCGCGGGGGGGGGGGGGGGGGGGGGGAGTCATTTGTTACTTGCCTCAGCCATTTGGCCGTTTTGACCACGCACCCCTTTCGAGACGGAGCAGTCGGGGGGGGGGCGGGAGGATACGATATTTTTCGTCAATTCTTCTACTTGACGATCGCATCCTCCCGCTGCAGTTTAGCAATACCTCTGGTGGTGGGACCCGGTATACCAGCGTGCACCTATATATACATAATACATATATATATATTATATACCAGGTATATACGAGTACCTCCTCTCCCCCCTCAAACGTACACTCCCGGTTCCTGCATTGCAGTTTGTTTTCCCCTGTAGTATGCATTGCGCCCATATCTACGTAGGCGCACTATTATACGAGTAATCACCCCTTGATGCTCACCAAGGCCGGGAGGGAGTCTTCCAACCTTTTCGTTTCCTTGTGCTATACCTGGTATATTAATAATGTTCTTGTTGTTTCCTTGGTTTCGTTTTTTTTTTCATTTTTGTTGTTTGTATTCTTGCTTTTTCCCGTTTGTGCCTTCGAACAAAGTGTGCACAGTTTCATTTTTTTGAGAGTTTTTTTTTTTTTTTTCTCGCACTTTGCTGTTCTACTTCTTGTCCTCTTGTTCTTGTTTTTTGTCTTTGTCTTTTGCTTTTTAGTTTTGTTTTGTTTTGTTTTCGTGCCCTCGCTTTTATTCGTATAATTGTTCTCGTTTTTTTTTTAATGTTCTTGTTCTACAGTTGTACCTTGGAAAATGAGCACCGCTTCTTTCTGGCACTTTCCTGTTCTAATTCTAGTTCTCGATTTTGTTTACTGTTCTTGTTCTTGCTCGCACCTCAAAAGCTGAGCACCGTTTCATTTTCGCACTTTCACCCGAATCACCACATTTTTGCACTTTCCCGAGTTCACGATTATATACCTCCAAACCTCAAGTTTCGATATAATTCGAAATCATATTTATACGTGAGCGTAAACGTAAGCATACTCCCGAAAATCGCTCATTTTTGTTTGCATTGAGCCGGCGCCCTTCAAAACCTTTTTCTAATACGTGACCCAAACAACCCCATAAAATACCGTTGGTGTGGGTACCAGGTCACCTTCCCCTAGATAGTACCGCCTCATTACACACGAGTTCAAGGCCAGCCAAGAGGGTCTGTCACTCCGTTCGGTGAAGACCCGAGACACCAACCCACCTCGGTGTGTGTGTCCTCTACACCACACCCACGCGAGAGAGAACCTGCCAGGGACTCCACCCCACAAAGCTACGTATTGATACTCCTCAATCATCATTTCTAGTTACGGGTTACCTGCTTCATTTGGGTTGAACATCGGTCACACGTGACATGCTTGATACCTGCTAGTTCCCAAGGTTACCCTTACGAGTAAGGAAATCAAGGTCCGTTCCAAAGAGGCTGAAAAACCTCATAGATCACTGCAATAGGTAGTGGGGCGCTCCTTCTCGGCAACCTGCTCCCCTAAAAAAAAACTAGCTATCATACTCCTATATACCTTCCCCAGGAACCCCCCCCCCCCCCCCTCTCCCCTCTCCAGCTATGCCTCCACCCTCGACCTTTTTCTGCCACTGCCACACTTGCTATTGCATACCGGTAGTACTCTGTCGACATTACCCTACTGCTATATATATATATAACACAGCTTGCAAATATGAGTTTCGACAAAATGTCCGACCTCACAGGTGTTGGTTTTAATTTTGATAAATTTCTTATTCACTGCAGTGGCCGGCGTTTTTTTTGTCGTTCTCACTTACCAATAGCACTTGATTTCCCGACTGCGTTTTTTTTTCAACTCTGCTTTTGAATAATTCGTCCCTTAAAAATCCCGGGTACGTATATACGAAGTTCATTTTGTACACTGCACACAAAATCGCGAAAAAAAAAAACAAATTGTTAAAAATTGACATTATTACATAAGGCGCTTTGCTTACCCGTAAATTTTAACCACAAAACAAAAAAAAAACTCGAAAAAAATACAATAAAAGCATGTTTTATCCTGCCTGTACCCGTTATATGTACTCGTACCCGTCAAGTGAATCTAACGTTTAAAACCTGCTCCCTGTCCGTTGCTACCAAAACGTTTCTGTCGTGGTCGTCCCTTCCTTCCTTCCTTCCTTCCTTCCTTCCAGGCCCTGTTCAAGAACACAGACATGGTGAAGCAGGGCGAGAAACTGATGAAGGTGCTGGGCGTCGCGGTCAGCTCTCTCCGAAACTTCAACGCCCTGAAGCCCGTCATGCAGCGCCTCGGGCGCAAGCACATCTCCTACGGGGTCACGGCCGAGATGTACCCCTGCGTGGTGGAGGCCCTGCTGATCACCCTCGAGAAGGGGCTGGGCGAGGAGTGCACAGCGGAGACGAAGGCCGCCTGGCAGTGGGTCATGACTCTGATCTCGAGCGTCTGTATCGAGGCCGCCGTAGAGATCGAACCCACCTATGCCGACGCGAAGACCGGCGATGCCGCTGCTAGCGCTGACGGAGAGAAGGAGGACGCGGAGCAGGGGGAGGGGGGGGAAACACCGGAGGAGGAAACACCGGAGGCTGCTGTTGTTGACGCTGCGGTGACTGCTACTACTACTACCACCACGACCACGACGATCGAGCAGGAGGGACAGAAGAAGACCGTTGAGACGGCGACGGGGGAGGAGGAGGAGGGGCCGAAGGACGTGAAGACCGTTGAAGAGCCGGCGGTGGCGGCGGCAGCCGTGGCGGAAGCGAACTCATCCGCTACTACTGCCGTACCAGAGAGGAGCGATGACTAACCGAGACGTCCCTTGATTGATGCCGCGTTTTTGCGACTAAGGCTGTGCACGACCGACATGAGAGTACCCATTCCCCCTTTTGGTTCGTTGTACTAGAGAGGGGCGAGGACTGCTGTGAAGTTGATCGATACGCATTTTTTTAGGACCCCCGTTTTTTCCGTCCACACGCATCGTTCCTTTAGAATACGTAGTATATCTAAGAGAAGTATGCGCGAGCTGTACGTCGTGTACGCTCGTCCTGCTCGCGCTCAAGCCACTCTCCCCTTGCCGCGCCTCGCCTCGACACGAGCTGTTTAGTTTAGCTCCTTGCTTCCCCATAATAAAAAAGCAGTTTCGCCCCCTTTTAAGTAATGCACACCAGGGGAGTTCCGTGAGTTCGTTAGTGCCATGCCAGTAACAGGTGATGGGGGGGGGGGGGTACTTCCATATCCTGTATGGTCGAAGTGGTATGACCGTAGACCCGAGCATAGACGCGTCTCTTGTTTTTTTCACCGACCAGGCAGACATTGCTTGCGCACCAATAAGCGCGAAGCGAAACACGCGAGGTTGTTCGGCGAGTCGCACGAGGGTGCCGTTATCTCTTGTCTTTCATATTTGCGTGAGGGCTTTTGATGGCTTCCAGTTGGGAGCATTGTCTTGTGAGCCATCTACATAACCATCTAAATACCGCACGGCGGACGAGTCGTAGATGTTTCATGTTGTGGGAAAATTCGGTGGCTTTTCAGTAGAAGAAGGAACATGGTTTTTGTGAGCCATCTATACACATTAGTAGTACGGGTACTTTTTTTTGCTGCACGGCTGGACGCAGTAGATTTTTATTTCATGGGGGTGTTGCGCCGTATTTTTGAGAAGCAGCACCCGTGAGGGGCCCTTGTCGTGTTTTCTGTGTGAGCCTCGAGGTTTTTTTTTTTTTTTTTTTTTGTTGTTGTAGCTTTTTGTAGAAAAAAAACGAACCACCGCCGTGCGTGTTTTTTTTTCCCTATATTGCAGAATCCTTTCGGTGAGGTGCTGTGCGGTTTTTGTATTTGAGAATCGTACGGTGAGGTGCATCGCGGTGCTGGTTTTGGTTTCAGATTTTCGTACTGTGCGGTGCGATGCGATTTTGAAATCGTACGGTGTAATGCGGTCCCGTTAAGAACCGGTCCACAACCGCACTCCGCACCGTGACAAAATACTTGCTTTTTATAGGCCCTATTCAGGCCTTTTCTCGCTTTTTTTTGTGTGCGGATTGGTGTGGATTTTACTTTTTAGAATCGTACGCTGCGAGGTGTGGTGCGTTTTTTTTTGTTTTAGGATCCGCTTCCCGTGTCGCTATACCACGGCAACCAGTGTCTATTCTTTATACGAGTAGATGGTGGTGTTTTGTTGTTGTTGTTGTTGTTGTTGCTGTTATTGTGTTTCACACGATTTTCATGTCATCGAGGGCTAACGTCTTGAGGATTGAATCACTTTTTTTCGGGAGGGGGGGGAGGGGGTGAAAAGTACTTGGAATCAGTGTAGGTAGTAATTGCAGTAGTAAAAAGGGGTTAAACCTGTTGTTTGGTTAGTGGATAGCGGTGGTCGTACTGCCTGTACGAATGTAGTGTCTCGACGCTTCACTTTATAGAGACATTTTTGCTGCTTTTCCCGCGCTGTTCTGGGGAACGGTCTGGGGACCGGATAACAGACCGATCGCACGAGCTCACGCTTTTTTCTTCTCTGTTGCCACTACGTACGTACGCAAAGTTTGCTGCAGATTTTCCCGCCGTATTGTGGCGACACGAGAGGAGGCAGAACAGCTCTGTCTCTCTCGTGGAATAAGATTGCTCTTTAGAAAGGACACACGACAGTATATCAGACACACAGAGGAGATTAAAAACAAAAATGCTTGGTGTTATATACGTACGAGGGGCATAACCCGGGCTTATCCCACGGAGAGTGGAGGAGGGGGGGGGGGGGGGGGGGGGGGGGGAGGGCAGTAGTAGTGTGCGGGAATTTGAATATGCAGTACCAGGTATGTGTGTATTGACCTAATGGGTTTGGTATGCTGCCGGGCAGGCGTTTTTGTCGTCGAGGCTAGGAAATCCCCACGACGACTGCTGTCTGTGTTGATGTTGCCACAGCAACTCTTTTGCTATTTTTTTTCTTCTTGATTTGTTTTTGGGCAGTCAAGTGCTGACCGATCCGATCGATGCTGTCTCAGTAGATAGATACACGAAAAAGGTAGATAGAATTTGTTGCTATTGACAGCAACACTCTTGACATTTTTTGTTTTTGTTTTTCTTGAATTTGGTTTGGGAGGGAGGGAGAGTGTTGATCGATGCTATATATACCCCGGGAGTAGACCAGTTAGGGCGGTCTAGACCGATTGGGACGCGGAAGCTGCGTATTCTTTCTCGATGCAACTGCATCAAAAGGAAGGAGACAAAGCAATGCTAAGTACTAATTTATATTACATGACGAAAATTTCGTTTCGATTACGAGTGAGCTTGACGCCGTTATTACGACGTTAACCCATTCAGAACTGAAAAATTATTCCCACACTAATTCAAAGTGGTTTGTCCCCAAAATACGTGAGACCAACTCTTAGAGGGGTTAAGACACCCCGGGAAATGTCCACCGAAAATATCAAAACTCGTCGCGTTCCCCGTTTTCGACAAAAGACGCATGCTACGGTAGAGATGCACCATGTTTTTGCCTTTTAAGGGTGGTCACTTATCACTTGAGGAGCTCTACCTCACCCAAAAACTGATTTTGAAACAATCCCACGGTCTAGGTGCAAAAAGACACTTTCTGCAAGATGAGACGCGTGCTACGGTAGAGGTAGCACTTTTTGGCTGAATCGTTTTCTGAACGATCGGGCTCCTTAACCCAAATTCGTCGGACTTTCGTTTTTTTGTGACGAATGATGTTTCAGGGTATACTTCGGTCATGTGATTTCTCATCGGGCAGCACTTTTATTTTCCTCCGAAATCATTTTTTCGGTGAGGTATTGAGAGCAATCCCACGGTAGGGGTACCACTTTTAGGCTCAACATTTTCTGACCGGTTGTGCTCCTCACGTGAGTAATCAACGGATGCTATTATTATTATTTTACTGGTATATTTGTTTCTGGACTACCGCATTGGGAGGTTTGGTCGGGTTGCGCGAACGAATGTCTCCGAGGTCATGTTTCGGGTGAGATATTGAGCCCCTCATGTGAGGAGCTCAGAAAACTCTGCGGCGCCCCTACCGTGGGATGGCTCATGACGCTCCTTAAGTTAGGAGCTCAGAAAAAACAAGGTGCCCCTCTATCGTAGCATGCGTCAAGACAAGAATTGTTATATTCCGACGAATTTGGGTTAAGGAGCCCTTAATAGCCCTTAATAGGTCTTTCCGAAAACGTTTCTGCCAAAAAAGGGTATACCTCTTGCTACCTCTGTATATCGTAGCACGCATTAAAAAACGAGGGGTGGACAAAGGGTGATAGTGGATCTTTAAAATGGGGGTTTTGTCTTAGTAGTATGTTGACCCTCAGATCGAACCCTAACCCTAACCCGAACCCTATGCCAGTGGTCAGTGCTTGCTTGGCCAATCAGAGTGCCTAATTAGTTACCTTAGGAAGATCCACTAACAGTGTTTGTCCACTACTGTAAAAAACGCTGCTATTACCGAGGACCATAGTAAATAGGACCAAATTTAGTTAGTAAAAATACGTAGATATATAGGTTTTTGTCTGTACGGAAGGTCCTATTTACTATGGTCCTCCGTAATATATATTTCTTCGACCGTAACAATGGTGTGTATGTACCGTGGCTGGGTTCGTATGCCATTGGGGAGTTTACCCAGTACCAGTCTGTCCCTGAATATAAGGACGGTTTGTATATGAACATGTAATTGAAATGGTGCTTATATTTCCGGTCAGAGTGGTCCAGCTTACCAGTTTTTCGATGCTATGGTACGATGGTTGAGGTACACTACGTTCGAGACAAAGGGAACAACACCAATCAATGGTTGATTTGGTCTGATCTGATTGGGTAAGGGTTTGGACTATAGTTTTTATTCGGCTTGTGCACAGTGAACCCTCACCCATTTTCTCGATTTATAAGTGGTAAAAGCACCCCTCATTTTTACCTACGACGTATACATTTATAGGTAAAAGCACCCCTCATTTTTACCTACGACGTATACATTTATAGAGTGGTTGCGTTGCAAACAAGTTGCTCTAGGAGTTCCACTTTCGCTGTTCGCGTTTCTAGTGAGCTCTTGAGTGATGCATAGGAAACAGGAAGGCCGATGGCACCACTATTTGCAATACCCCTTGCAGCACACCCAACATATTTCAATCTCACTTGAAATACCCAGCCTATTTGCAATCTCATTTGCAATACCCAGCCTATTTGCAACCCCATTTGAACTACCCAGCGTGTTTGTAATTTCATTGGAACTACCCAACTTAGTTGCCATCCCATTTGAACTACACAACACTATTTGCCATCCCATTTGCTTGTGTTTTATTTTTTCTTTCGTTGCTTGCGGGGTGCTGTATCTACTGCGCAAACCTTTATTTGTCAAAAGAAAATCGGCTTTGTTAGGGCAAGGCATGGTTCGTATGGAACCTCTCCTTGTGTCAGGAACCTGGGAGGATTTCGTTAGGTACGCGAACGCCAATTACAATATTGTCTTCTTTCGGAGAATGTTTATGAGTGATCAACGTTGAAGTTACTGTCGCCCAATAGGCTACGAGTACTGTCGCCCAATAGTCTACTACTGTAGTCCAATAGGCTTCCTTGCTTGGTTTCCCTTGGTTTTCTTCTTTTGGGGAATGTTTATGAATGATCAATGTTGAGGATACTGTAGTCCAATAGGGTGTTGTAATCCAACACTCGTAGGCTATTGTAGTTCAATAGGCTACTGTGGCCCAATAGGTTTCCTTTGGTGTTCTTTCGGGGAATGTGTATGAGTGATCAACGTCGAAGCTCTTTCATCCTGCGCATTTTGTCGGATAATGGCAAAACAAAGTCACTAATACTTCGTCACATGCTTAACTTAACGCCTTTGATGGCATATTTGGCTCCAATAAGCTGTTGTCCTAGTCGTGGTTGTTGTGCTTCGCTCAGCACTCGTTTATTACCAGGTACCAGGTATAATACACCAGATATACACTTGTTTCGTTTCGTCGATTCGGCTATTAAACTATCGGTTTGCTCCTTGCTTCCATAATTCGTCAATCGGCAACTGGTCTGGTATTTATACCGTTTTGCAATCTACACATACATGCGCAGCACCTCTGTTTTTTTTCAACCCGCGTCTCATTGTCTCAGGTCCCAGCCCTCAATAAGAGCTCCCCCCGTGGTTCCCGGCAACCTTATACGAGTGATGGTATGTTATATCATCGTAGACACCGTATGAAACGAACACGTTTGATTCTTCGATTATGCTCGGGGGTGCCAGGCCGCAGCCCTCGGCAGGGAACGCGCAGCAAGCAGTGCACACACACACACACATCTTGCGTCCAACATCAACAACAACGCGGTACAAAGCACAAAAAGTACGAGTGTGTACGTAAAATGAGGCAAAAACCAAAAGCAACAAAACAAGAACGACTACGACAAAAAAGGCAGAAATAGACAACAGCAAAAAAGTGTGTAAAAAAAGGGCCAAAAAGAGGCCAAAAAAAGGCAAAACAGGCCAAAACAGAAAGAAGAAAAAAACGAAAAAGAGGACCACCCATCCCACCCCACCCCATCCCCACACTGCCGCCAAAATAAGCCGCTTCTATTTAATAGAAGCTGCAGCCCACCCTCTCAGGCTGCCTTTTGTATGCAGCCAGCCACCTAGGGGCGTTTTTTTTCTTTTTTCTTTTTTTCCTGGAAGCGTCTCGCTCCCAAACGTTGGGTATATAGAGCGCATCCCGCGGTCAAACACGCCTCCATCGTGTTTCCCGCTTTTGCGTGGGGAACTTAGTAGCCAGAACCAAAAAGGGGCCGTAAAAATAGGGGGGGGGTTATAACCTGTTTTGTGGGCCCATCGTGAGTTCTGATTTACTCTTCTCGCTACAACAGTATTCCCCCCGCCGGAAAAAAGTGGTCGGGAGTAACACCGCGGCAGACCCTCGCTGACATCCGAGAAAATTATCCGGCTCGCGCGCGGTGATCCCATCCTCTACTACTTCCATCCCCAAACCCCCCTCTCTCTCGATCTCTCCATTCATATTTACTTCTCCGCCGATCATCTGGCCCAAACTCTCCCACTTTTCCTTTCCCCACACCCCACGACAATGTTTTACCGTATTACGTATGGCATTCCGAATCTTCGCTGCCGCGCATCTCCCTCTATTTGATACCTATTTTTTTTTTTGGAGGCGGTGCTTTTTCGGATGTCCCTTTTCGAAAAAAAGAAAGAAAGAGAAACCACGCTCGCTCGCTCGCTAGCTAGCTCTCCCTCGCCTCTACACTCAGAAGACACCAATCAGAGCACCGAGGCCGAGAGCTATACACTTATGGAACGCGATTACCCGCAAGAACGTGTGGGAGCGATCAAACCTAAAAAAAAAAAAACACACACACACACACACACAACACACCCAGCGACGAAACCCGGCTAAAAAAGAGAGCTAAAAGTCGGGGGTTGGTTGGTTGGTTGGTCCCCGCGTCCCATACCGCTTCATCGTATCCCGGCGCCCCGCATCGTATCCCGGCGCCCCGCAACCTGTCTGGTGTGGCGTCGTATATATATATATATATAAATGCCCTTTCGATATCTGCAAGCGATTTATCCCTAACACATAAGGGGTGCAGCTCTCAAGGCGTTATGACACCGCCGTGTTCTACTTATATATCTGGCACGTGTCATACGTACGTTGTCACCCCCCCCCCCCCCCCCCCCCCGCCCCCGAGGACGTCACATGCAAGGAAACCCGCCTCAAAAGCGGTTCTTAGTAGGATGCAGCTAGCTCACCCTTCTAGGCATGCGACTCGCCCCCTAACACCTCACGTTTCGCTTCGCGCTTTGGTGCAAGCAATGCCTCCCTGGTCGGTGAAAACCCGACGTGCTCCGGCCCGGCAGCGTAGGGATGCGAGGGTCTATGGCCATACGACTACGGCCATGCATGACATGAGTACCCCCCCCCCCCCCCCCCCCCCCCCCCACCCCCCC